>OY744503.1:2193431-2255935 GCA_963556185.1 Pseudopediastrum boryanum | reverse complement strand
CCTGCTGCTGCTTTTATTTTTAAATCCCACCCTCCTGCTTTGTGTTGACCCTGTTGTTGCCCAGGATGTTGAGCCGGGCAGCTCTTTGAGGGCTCAGCTGTGTAAGATTGCGCTTAGCCCCCAGGATGCCTTCAACAGTATGAAGGGGAAGCCCTTTGTGTCTGAGGTCAAATTTGATGGAAACAGGATACAGGTAAGTTTACATGTTGCCATGTTGTTGCCATATCTGAATTAGGGATATGCATGGGTAGATTTTGACATGGGTACAGTGATTCAAAACAATAAGACAGCTCTGGGCGCAGTTCCTGGCGAAGTAAACGGGGCTTTGGGGTTGGTCTGAAGAAAGGACGATGCATTAATGGAACCAGATAGGTGCCATTACAAAGAAGCCGTAGAATCGGTGGCAGGCTGTAGGCTGAACTAGTTGTACAGCTCACATCGCTTATTTATTGAGGTGTTATACTCTGTGGATCTAGAGAGCTCATGGGGGGCTCTCATTCTACAGCTCTGATCTCAGTTATAAAAGGAGCCAACCACAGTTTCCTGCGACTTTTTCTTGTTACAGTATCAAGCAGTGGTATTCTTCATCGCAGCCTAGGGGAAGCACTGAACAAACTTGCAGTGCATTACCATCGTCGACATGTCAGCAGATGTGTTTTTCTGTCCGTATGCTTGCATTCCGCATTGTAGTCAAATGCAGCCGGGCGTGCTGTTGGTGTGGATGCGGGGAACAGGAAGTGTTGTGGCTCTGCAACCATTGCATGCAGCATGGTTTTGATAGAGTACAAGGCTTGTAATACGCTAGGACAGGCCACGTCAGGGCTTTGGAACAGAATCACCCTTGTGTTGGGGGCGTGCTACATTTGCCGATCTGTGTCTCCTGCTCAAGACGTATTGACATACTATATTGGCTGTTTCAGATCCATGTGACTCCGGAAGAGATTCAGTACTTCAGCAGGAGGGGGAGAGAGCATGGGGACCTGACTGAGTTCGTGGTGTTTGACAGGGTGGTCAGGCAACAGGTCGGTTAAGGGTTCGATACGAGGGAGGGGAGGGGGGTGTTAAAGGGGTCACCTGCCCGTTTCGCACATGTGTCTGGACCTGATGCGGGGTATGGGCAGGTGGGTGGGTACTTAAAATGGGCTAAGGGCCCAAACACTGGTGGCGGTCTGTAAGGGCGAAGGTAGGGAGTTGGATGGGGTTGAAATAGGGATGTGAACATAGGGAGGAGGTCTCTTGTTATGCACAGTTCATGAGAGCAAACATGCCATAGGCCACAAGAACAGCGAGGTTTGAAGAAGGAGGAGGAGGTTCAGTAGAGCTTCATGGCATAGGAGGGACCAATGGAAAATCACATGTTGCATCTCACAGACTAAGTGGTGTTTCACCTGTGTTCTGTTCCACTTCGCTGTCTTTTTAGAACGGCTTGAGGCGCGGGGCCTATGGCACTTTTTGCTATGGCATATCATGAAATGTAATAGTTATAAATGTTGTTTGACAGGGTGGTGAGGCAGCAGGTGGGTCGGACGCAGGTGGCAGGGCCTTGGTATGAGAGAAGGCATGTAAGGT
This sequence comes from Pseudopediastrum boryanum, assembly GCA_963556185.1. Lineage (NCBI taxonomy): Eukaryota > Viridiplantae > Chlorophyta > Chlorophyceae > Sphaeropleales > Hydrodictyaceae > Pseudopediastrum > Pseudopediastrum boryanum. The sequence goes on along the minus strand of OY744503.1, from coordinate 2,254,366 downwards.
AATAAATGCGAGTGGACGTAGTCTCCCGGCTGGGCTGTACAGGATAATTGCTGTGGCTGGGGGGGGGGGGGGGGCGACAAGTCAGGAATTTTGAGCGAGGGGGTATGTATGAGTAGAGTTGGGGGGCAGGTTGGTGAGAAGAAGCTGGCATTGGGTGATGATTTGGGACATCCTCATGAAAGGAGGGCATACATTTGGGGTATTGCGGGAGACTAAGGGGTGATACAAGTAAAGGGTGTTGGCTCCGGTTGTTGTGCCAGAGAAGGGAAGGGGAGGTGACTAGAACCGGGTGATACAAGTTTTGGGGGCATTCCTGTAAAAGAGTGTGAGAGAGTAACTGGGGAGGAGGGTGCCCGCTTTAAGGATCATTGTCTCGAATTTTGGTCTCCACATACTAACAAACTGGATGGAGTTATGTTGCCGGCGCTGCACGGCCTGAAAGCTGTGCATTGGTTCATCTCATGTATTAAGGATCATGCTGAGGTTGGCATCAGATACTTGGGCTATGAACATGACAACTACCTTGGCAATGTTGCAGTAGCCTTCAAGCCGATGCAAGCTGTTGCTGCTGCTCCTCCGGGGCCGTCCAAATCACAATCAATCAATCAATCAAAACGCAAGACCAGCAATGCCAATGGCCAAACAAACCTAGGCCACAAACACAAGGCTCCTGATCACAATCACGAAGCCACACAACCGATGGTGGATTTGCCACACACAAGCTGAGGCTAGATGCAACGGCGTGCACACCAAGGGGAAACAAACACCACCACTAAAACCCAAAACCTGCTCCACTTCCATCACACATGGGTGGCGGGGAGGCAGCAGGATCAAGCACCACCCTAGTAGGGGCTGGAGGTGGCTCCCACCACCTAGGTACTGGTGAACCACCATCCTCCCAGCCACTGAAAGGCACCACATAGCGCTCCACATGCTTATCAATAGCTTGCTTAGTGCGCCTTCTACACCTCACTAACCGTTGGCTTTCCCAAGGGTGCGTAAGATCCCACAACCTCTTCCTCCAAGCACTCTTAATCTGACATGAAGCCTCCCAGCTCCCCTCATCTTGACCAAGCACCTTCAGATCTGCACACACGCATTTCTCCCAGGTATGGCGAGGCCTACCCACTGGCCTCGTCATGTCACCATGTAATGAAGAGAACAACGCAATATGCGGCAACCTGCCCTCCTCCATGCGGCCCACATGCCCCAGCCACCTCAGCCTATTTGCTGTGATGTATGCTGACAAGGTGGCTACCCCACATGATTTCCTGATATGCTCATTGGTGTGCCGATCTGACAGCCTGACCCCCAGGATGCTCCTAAGGCAGCTAGAGTGCACCCGCTCAAGCTTTTGCGATTGCACTTTGGTCAGGGACCAACACTCACTCCCGAACAGCAGAATTGGCAACACATATGCCTTGTAACACTTCACCTTCGTAGCCAATGACAGATGCTTGGTACCCCACATCTTTTCAAACTGCTTAAACCTCCCCACAGCCTTACCCCTCCTGATATTCAACTCCACATCCAACCTGCCATCAGTCACAAGCACACTTCCCAAGTACTTGAACTGTGACACCTCTTTTACCACACCCTCACTGATAACCACCTCTGGTCCTTGCTGCACTGGCACATCCCCCTCCTTCCAATCCTTGTCAATGGACAGGATCTCAGTCTTGCTTGCATTGATGCGCAACCCAAGACTAGCAGCAACCTTGTCCATCACCTGCAGCATGACCACCAACTCCTCCCTGCTGGGACTTAGCAACACCATATCATCTGCATACAGCAGAACAGACAACAGCTCCACACACCCACCACTACCACACCCATCACGCTCAAGTTTCCCATCTGCATGATAGGCTAGCTTCACCCCACATCCCTCCGGCATCTGAGCCATTGCCTGCCGAACCACAAAGTCCATGTAGATGTTGAACAGCAAGGGAGCAATGACACATCCCTGCCGCACCCCGCCATGCACATCAAACCACTCAGACACCACACCACCCATCCTAACAGCAGCCTGTGTGCCAGTATGCAAGTCCATCAGCAACTCTATCAGCTTTGTGTGTACCCCGTACACATGCAGGATGCGCCATAGCGTGTCTCGCGGTACAGAATCATATGCCTTACGCAAATCCACAAAAGCCATGAATAGAGGCTGATCGAATGCTACAGACTTAGAGATGACCTGGCGTATGGTGAACAGAGCATCAGTGAGGCCCCTCCCCTTCCTAAAAGCAGACTGGTTATCAAGCAGTTGTGCATCGATATGAGAACTGATCTTAGCCAAAATGACCAAGACATACACCTTCCCCGGTATACTTAGCAAGCTTATCCCCCTATAGCTATCTCTCAATTTGCGCTCTCCTTTGCCTTTATACAGTGCCACCAACAGTGCACGTTTCCACTCAACTGGCGCTTTCCCTGACTCCCACACCGCCACAATGACCCTGTGCAACCATTTCAGCATGGTCCCACTGAGCTTTAGCATAGGCGCTGCGATACCATCAACCCCAGGAGCTGCCCCATTACGACAGGCAAAGACAGCTTCTTCAACCTCCTGCACAGTAGGTGGCTGAGCTGCTGCTTCACTCTGCTGGTTTGCACCTTGCCAAATCACCGTTAAATCAAAACCACTCATATGCAAACTGGAGCATGGCTGTTAGGATTGCGAGGTTCTAGTTTGTGTTTTCTTGAATACTGAATAGCTTTGCCACTTTTGTGGCTTGTCTGGTGCAGGTGGACCACCAGCGATGCATTTTGGATGGAGAGATGGTGGTGTGGAATAAGACTAGGTAAGGGTTCAGGCTGTTGCAAAGTCCAACCTGTTGCCGTACACCTTTCTTGTGTGCAAAGCAATTATCATGAAGTAGCACGCTCCATCTGCTAGGGGATCAGATAAGATTGGGTAAGGTCTTCCATTGGGAGCTTGATTATATCTTATGTAGTATACAATATAATACCGGTATATAATATATAATATAATGTAAGATGTGGCTGGGCTTGACTGAGAGCTTAGAGTGGTCTGCGACTGACTGGACTTGTCAGTTGGATAGTGGTGTGCCCTCTTAAAGGCAGATGTGTGTGTAGCAACTGGTGGCCCGTCATGGACAGTTACACTGATCCTTAGGTCTCGCCTGCAAACATGTTCTTTACCATAAGTGGCTTTTCCACCAATTTGACCTTTGCAACTCTGGTTTTAATTGAGGTGTTTGAAGATCATCCTCAGGGAACCTCCCCTCTACACACACCACCTTGCTTGCTACACTTGGCACGAGTTGATCATCTTCCGCGGGAGAATGAAAATAATATTGTTCAGCCCTTGAGGGACTTTCTGCTCGTGTGCCATAATGATCTATTTTTAATTTATACCAGCCAATGAACCTGGTCAAGATTGGCACCCCTGCGAATGGGATGTTGTACTCATGTTTCTATCGTTGTCCCAACCCCAAAGCCAGTTGGCAGCTAAAACATGTTCGTTTTTTCCGTGGCTTCCCCCTCCCCCTCCGAATTGAAGGTGTGTCTTTGAGCCCTTTGGGGGTTTACGCACCACCATGAATGCAGCCAAGGTTGGTGCCCCTGCTGATGAGATGTTATCTATGAGTAACTCGGGCACACTGTATGCGGGTGACCCGGAGTACGAGTGCCCCCAGGCGGGTGACCTGGAGATTGTCTATGTGGCCTTTGATATTCTTTACAAAGATGAGGAGAGTGTGATCAACAGGAGCCTGGCGGTGAGAGGGGGGAGGGAAGATGGAGGAGGAGGGAGAGGGAGGAAGGGAGGGAAGGGGAAGGAGGGGATGAGGGAGGGGGGTGAGGGATGAGGGAGGGGGTGAGGAGGGAGGGAGGGGGGTGAAGAAGGAGGGAGGGGAAGGGGGTGGGGAAGGGGGTGGGGGAGGGGGTGGGGGAGGGGGAGGAGGAAGGGAGGGAGGCAGGGGGGGGAGGAGGGGAGTAAAGGAGAGGGGAGGAGGGAGGGGGGAGGATGGGAGGGGGAAGGAGGGGAGGAGGGACGGGAAAGGAGGGGAGGAGGGGGAGAGACAAGGAGGGGAGAAGGGGGAGAGACAAGGAGGGGAGAAGGGGGAGAGACAAGGAGGGGAGAAGGGGGAGAGACAAGGAGGGGAGGAGCGAGGGGAAGGGGGAAATGGGAAGGAAAGGAGGAGGAGGGGATGGGGGAAGGCAGGGACGAGGGAGGGGGTAAGGAAGAGGTGGCTGTCCCAAGTCAGGCGTCTGCGAGAGGGGAAGATACCCAGTGGCATAGGCACTCACAAGAGATGGGGAAGTAAGGTGACTTTTATGTGGTGTATGCGACCTTCACAGTTTTTTGGGCACTGAAAGGGGTAGGAACACGGAGGAATTCTTGTAATGGTCAGGAGGTTAGATAGTGTTTCAAGAGGGTCATGGCCCAAAGTTACGGGTTGCAGGCTTCTGCACTGCTTACAGCTAGTGCTTTGGTGTTTTGCGGTCTGGACGTCCTGGAGGGGTTCAAACTACTGGGGTTCTGGGGTCTCGCAGAAGTCGCCATAAGGATGCTGCGGAGGTCTTTACAGCTAGTGGTCTTGGGTTTTGTGGCACATGGGTGCGGAATTCTGGACAGCCCTTGGACTGCATGCATGCCAGTTGTAAAGTCATACAGCAAGATACCTCTTCAGACTTAGCAGCCTCAATCTCACAATCTCTTCCATCTGCCTACAGGAGCGTCTGGACTTGCTGCGTATTGATGTGAAGCCCCCGCCACCAGCAGGAGGTATAGAGTTAGTTCATGCAGGCACCGCTTTACTTGGACGGTTGCTACCCTACCTACCTGAACAAGTGTCGTTACTGGGACCTTCCAACTTGAAGCGAGTCCCAATTCAACCCCGGTTGGCGCCCCACCCACTCTCTTTTCTCTGTTTGCCTGTGCTGTGCCTAGGAGCGTCTGGACTTGCTGCGTATTGCTGTGAAGCCACCACCAGCAGGAGGCATAGAGCTAGGCCATTCAGGCACTGCTTTACGTGGGCGCATTGTTGCTCTGCTACCTGATGCACAGCTGCCTGGTCTGGGGGAGATGCCTTACAGCAGGAGGGGGAACTCAGTGGCAGATATTGAAGATGTGTATAATAGAGCGCTCATGAGACAGGTGGGTGGGGTGGTTGATGGTGGCGTATCATAGAAGAAGGATGAATTTGAGTGGGAACTCTGTATGGAAAAGTTTTCTAACACACTGGGCCATGTGTTGATTGTTGCAAAAGGTAAGGGCTCCATGTAGTCTTTACACCAAGGAACCCTTCCCACAATCCCACAATGGAGAACAATGCATGGTCTCCCTGCATAGATCGCTCTCGATTTCTCTCTCTCTCTCTTTATTGTTGCTTGAATGGTCAGGTACTATGCAGAATAGGTACCATTAACCGCATCACCATTGCTTTGGGTCCAGTGCATAGGTGGCAGCAACCTATCCATTGACCCGGCATTGACATTGGATATTGACAGTGAGCACTGGTAGGACTGTGTTGGCAGGGAAGATAGGCAATGCCTGCTGGCGGAACCAGTGATAGCGCTGCTCGCGTTGTCTTTGGGGGGGGGGGGTGCATAGACTTAACTACCCAGATAACATTTTATTCTTACCTGTTGTTGCTTGCAGGAGGAGGGTGTTGTGGTTAAGGCTCTGGATTCACCCTGGAAGCTGAATGATCGCAGTGGACACTGGTGCAAGGTGATGGGGTTGCTGGGGATGCCTGACATACATACATACATGTACAGAGGCGACGCATGTAATGGGGTGTCGCTATGCTTGTAAATAGAGATATAGGACCAGGGCTCAGCTTGAAGCTCAGCATTCTATGGCTCTCCGACGTCGTCTAAGGAGTGCAGCTTTCTTAATATCCCCACACATGCATGTACCTGAGCCACTGCTGTGTGGGTATGGTGGCACATAGCAATTCAGCATACTCCAAGGTCTTCTGCCTTTGGCCGCAACCGCGCTTGAAGAAGCATGTTTATACATGCGGCAATGTCAGCAAAGGACCAGCTTTTGTGTCTGCAGCCTTGCTGCTGAAGCCAAGTGAGTATGAACCCAACTTGGTATATACATGGCACACAGCTCTCTAAGCGGTTCTTATGTGTGCGATTGGCCGTCCTGGTAAAGCTGGGTGGGACTTTTCTCCTGTACATATGCAAGACACAATTACTGTACATGTACTGGTGCCATTACCTGACATCATCAGCATCAAAGCCCGCACTGCCCTGCAAGCCCGGGTTCTGGGTCCCCGCACAGTGGGCGCACAAACATCAGCACACCTATCTGGAAAAGAGTTTACTGGGTGTGCTTTTGTGCTTTCAGGTGAAGCCAGACTACCTTGAGCAGATGGACCTGGATTGCCTGATCATAGGGGGATATAATGGCACTGGCAGGCATGGCGGGAAGATATCTGAGTACCTGCTGGCTCTGGCTGATGCCCTGCCTAATCAGACACCTACTAGATGGGTATCATTCTGCAGGTGGGTGTTGGGTAACCAGCGTTTTCCCTGGGGCCCGGGTACAGATAACAAAAGCAGGGGGCTGTGGACGAAGAAAGCAGGCTTCTGCCATGCAATGCAGGACCCAGAGAAAACCACCCTGGAATTTTACTGTGGGTTGGGATATAAAACCACCACGTGTGCTGGGCCTCCTGCCTTGTTGCAGATTAGGGTATTAAGCCAAATTCCAAATGTTAATTGAAATTGAATGCCCTTATGTCATTTGAGCCGGGGAGGTAATGAGGTAGTCCTAGCTTAAATATAGTAGCGGTAGCATCTTCTGGTCAGGATTGGGCAAGGGCTGCACCAGTTTGAACGCTCTTGGATGTTGCTATCAGTGGATCACCTACCCTAGAAGCTAGCTAGCTGCTGTTGCCTGAAGCATCAAAATGGCTCCTTATGGTCATAGTGTTGATTTATCTGATTACCATGCTGGTTGTCCTGGAATTGATTCTCATGCTGCTGTTTACGTGAGTACTGCTGCAGCTGCCTCTGCAGGCCGAGTGCAGGGCAGGCATGTCAGCCTGAGAATAGTCAACTGTATAAACATTGGTGCCAGCTGCACCATTTACTACTGCTTTTGCTGTACTATCACTGGCCTGCTGCTGGTGATACTGCTTATGTACATTCTGCTACTGCTGCTGCTGTCCGGTGTGCACTGCTAGGCCACTGCTTGCAATGCATGCTGTGGTAGAGCTTTTCACTCCTGCTTTGGCTGCTGCTGTTATTGTTACTGCTTTTTCTACTGCTTTTGCCCGAGCCTGCGGGTGTCAGTGATGCTGATGCGCGCTCCCCTGCTGCTGCTTGCCCCGCACTCACCGATTTGCTAGCTGGGTGGGCACTGCTTCCCCACTGCTTGCACGTCATGCTGTGCGTGTGCTTCTGCGTACTGCTTTCTCAACTACTGCTAGAGCTATGCCTTACACTGCAGATGCCCATGCTTCTGCCAATGACACAAGACTCTTGTGTTTATGGCATGCCGTTGTTTGGCCATGGCTGGTTCTGCGTCTTAATTGATCATTCATTGCTCACAGCAGGAATATGGTTGTATCAGAGAGGACCATAAGAACAGCGTGGCCTCTACTGGCCCTACTGCCCCTGCTGCTATCTTTACTCGTAACCTCTTACTGCTGATACAACTAGCTTTGCTCCTGCTCACCCAGGGTGGGCACAGGCATGTCTGATGAGGACCGCCAGAAGCTGCGTGAGTTACTAGCCCCAGTGCTAGTGGCTTCAGCCAAGCCCCCTCCATGTTACAGAGTAGCCGGCACACTGAAGGAGAGGCCAGACATGTGGGTGTGGAACCCTAAGGAGAGCGTGGTGGTCACGGTGAGGATGGGGTGTGATTTCGTTTCCGAGTACCATAGGTTCTGCTAGAATGCTTTTATCACGTGTTTAGCGTTTGTTGGGAAAATGTCGTACACATTATCTGTAGACACAATGCTTTTGGAGCGCCCATGTTTTATTGATTGGACACTTACCATCTTTTTGCAAATAGTCAAAAGTGCTGTGCGTATCACCATGAGCAAAGGGCATAGAGACTCCTTGCATACCCTTGCAATTGCTTTTTTTAGGACTATGACATTGAAAAGTGTGCGCTTCCGGAAAATCATTATGACACACAGATGAAGTTCTAGGACGGTCCCTGAAGTGAAGTGAAATCACAGCAAAGAATGGACTGGGCCAATGCTGATCACCGTGTATCCCTCCAAGCCACAGCACAAAAACACAGTTATCATCCCAGGCAACCTCCAAAATAGCCCTGTTGACATCTCCACACCAGAAACCACCAACGACAGAATCTCACACCAGGAAGCATCAAAAGATCCCAAACATTATCAAAAACAAAAACACCCTCCCCCTCCCCTCCCAATATGTAATCTTCATGCGTGATGAGGCTTGCCTATTGTTCATAAGAGCTCACCTTCCCCCTTTCTGTTACTCACCCTCCTCTTGCTTGTAGGTCAAAAATGATCTGCGTGTTAGCATGAACAAGCTGTAGGCCGTAACTGACCTCCCCACACGTGGTTGCAGGTCAAAAGTGATGTGCGTACTATCATGAGCAAGGTATATGCAGCCAAATACAGCCTACGCTTCCCTCGTATCACAGCTATCCGTTGGGACATGTCTTACGTAGATGCCAACACTGAACAGCAGCTCAACACCACCGTGGAAGAGAATAAGGGGATGATTGCAACGTTCAAAGCAGGGAGGGCCCCTGGGGAAGCCATCACATTGCCTGAGGGGATAATGTGGAAGAAGAAGGGGGGAAGAGGGAAGAAGGGGGTGGTGGTGAGGAAGACAGTGGCAAAGGGAAAAGCAGGGGTGGTGCCACATATGCTACCCCCGGATCTGTCAGGTGGGTGATGGGTGGGTTTGGGGACCAGGTGAGGCAGGATACTATCAGGAGGAATGTGGCAATAGGAAAGGCAGTGTGGGTGTGGGTGTGGGTTTGGGGACAAGATTGGGCATGGTTTTGGGTGCTTGGTTTGCAGGGAGGGCTGGCGGATATGTAGCAAGAAGTAAATGTAGCGTGGAGTTTGGGCTTGGAGAGCGGTGCTATGAGTTTTTAGCAGAGGTCTTTTAGTCCAGGGAGTGGGAGGAAGACGGTGGCAAAGGGAAAAGCAGGTGGGTGGTGTGTAAGTTTGGGGATTCAGATGGGACAGGGTTTTTGGGTGTTTGATTTGGAGGGGGTGGGAAACACGTAATAAAGGTGGGTGTGAAGTAAATGCAGCGTGGAGTGTGGGATGGGAGAGGAATGCTATGAGTAACCTTCAATTTGGACTTTCAGTCACCTTCCAATCAAAATTTTCACCATTGGAAAGAAGGTGATTGTTACTTTGGATCAACAGACCACAAACAATCACAAATCCCAAATTGCTCTGGATGATACAGCTGCTGTGCCGAAGAGTTATCCGATCTATTCACTGTTACCGGTATGATGTTTGTTATGGTATTCCTCTTATGCAGGCATTGAGGTTGAGAGTGAGCTGCTAGCTGGCAAGCAGGTGTGCTTCTTGAACTATGGACCCAGGGGGATGCCTTGGAAGGAGAAGGAGGAGGTCATGAGGGACATGCATGCCTTGGTGAAGAAGATGGGGGGAACTGTCACCATGACAAGACTACCTAGGGTGAGCGAGGGAGAGGAGAAAGGGGGGGGGAGGCAGGGGAGGCGGGGGGGGGGGAATTGGGGATGGGAAGAGGGGGTTGACAAGAAGGTGTGAGAACTGGTGGACGGGTGCTGGAAGGCACGGGAAGGGCGGTATATTGTCGTGAGAAGAGGAGTAGGTTGAGACCATTGCATGCATTAGTCAATAAGATGGGGAGGGGACAGTTACCCATGACATTACCTAGGGTGAGCTGGGAGAGAGGGGGGGGGGGAGGTTGGGGGACGGGAAGAGGGGGCCGATGGGGCTGAGAAAAGGGGCTGAGGAGTTGTGGACTGGGACGGAAGGGCATGGGAGTGGCGGTATATTTTTGTGAGAGGAGGAGGTTGTGAGACCATTGCATGCATTAGTCAATAAGATGAGGAGGGGGGAAGGACTGTTACCCATGACAAGGCTACCTGGGGTGAGCGGGAGAAGGGAACTGAGTGGAAGTGGTAAGCCGTGCCATTGGCAGGTTCTGGGGAAATCACGGGGGCACTAGAAGATAGGGGGGGGGGGGGAGTTGGGGTGAGAGATGGCTGGGCGATGGAGGCAGTGAGTGGGCCTGGGAGATGGGACTGATGGATGGGTCTGGGGAAATGGGGATCAGCGCTGGAAGGGATGGATGGTTATAAAGCCTTGGGGATCCGTGCCAATGGCAGGTTCTGGGCAAGTCAGAGGGGCAGTAGAAGATAGGGGCGGGTTGGTGGGGGGAGTTTGAGGAGGCTGGCTATGTGGGTGATGCGGTGGGGTGGGGGGCGACGGAGATGGCAGGGCAATGTTGAGAGTCAGGGCGCAGGGCAGAGGGGGACGATGGGAGAGCTTGGGTAATTCAAAGGGAATATCGGAAAGGCGCTGGAAGGCAGGGGTGGTGTTTGTATTAAGCCGACAGCGCCTAATTAGGTGGGTGGGTGGGGGCATAGGGGGCAAAAGAAGGGGCCGCTTACAGGGGATGGGGTATGGGAAGGATGCTGGGAGGGAGCGGGGCGGATATATGCAGAGGAGACTGCCTAGGGTTGAAGGGAGGGGGGAGGGCTGGATCCTTGGGGGGCCAGGGAGAACTTGGTATGGTGAGAGGTCTGAGGGAGTAGGAGGAGTACTGGAACCAGGGAGGGGGTTTCAATGGTATCGATTCTTTGTGATACGTGCCCCTTGGAACATGGGAAAATGGGCCCCATCTTCAACAAGAAATGCGTTATGGAACCGCCGCAAGCCACCGTCGTCGTTAATTGTCAGTCACAAAACAGTAGCTCCCCCCAGAATGGACACTCAAGCAGGGGGCTTCTGTCCCACCTTGCTCTTCTGGTACCAGTTGGGGTACTAAAGGCCTACTGGATTTTTACCTATGGCGTTGCATTGACATCCCTAAGAGCGGCTGCTGCTATGATAATTGATGTATTGAACTATATGCCCTGTCCCTTGCACCGTTAAAAGCTGTTTGCATGATTAATGCCAGCTTTCTTGCTGACATATTGCTTGCTACTTTTGCTGATTGTGTTGTTGCTGCTGTGTACCACGCTGCTGCTCAGACGGACTATGTGTTAACTGAAGTGATGAGGTGTGATGATCCCGCTGTGGCTGCTGTAATAAAAGAGGGGAGGCAGGGGAGGCAGGTGCAGGATATCATCAGTACAACATGGCTTAAGGAGTGTGCTGCAGCTGGGGAGCTGCTGCCTATAATGTAAGGGCGGGGAAAGAGGGGGGTGGTGGGGCCAAAGGAGGTTGCGGGCATGAGGGTGGGGGGCGGGACAGGGGGCACAAGTAGGAGGGGGGGTCAGGCACCAGGCGCAGGCAAGCCCAATATGCGAGTCCGCCGGGACCTGGCCCAATCCAATGTGCTCAGCTTATTTATGGTGTTATCAATACAACATGGTTTAAGGAGTGTGCTGCGGCTGGAGATCTGCTGCCTATAATGTAAGCTGGGGAAGGTGGAGGAAGGGGGTAGAGGGAGTAGGGGAATAAGGAGGGGCAGGGATAGGTGAGGGGATAGGGGAGGGTCCTGGGTTGAGGACTCACGGTTTCGAGGTTCTCTTCTCCCCTCCTCGCTAGTCCGTGGGTCTTGCCTGAGAGGACGGGTGGCGCAAGGAAAGGGGAGCAAATGTCGGAAGGGAGGAGCGAGAGACAGGGTGGGCTGCGTGGACGAGCGCGGGAGGGGGGAAGGAAGAGGGAGCGAGACAATTCGGTTGAGGGTGTATGCAGGAGAGGACGGAGAATAGATATTAGGGAGCATGAAGGCAGGTGCTTGGTCTGTGGCAACCTGTGAAGATGGATACGGAGGTGAGGGGCGCAGGAGGGGGGGGCAGGAGGCAAAGAGGGTGGGGGGCAGGAGGGGATGGTGAATGTGAAGGAGGGGGGAGGGAGGGGAGAGGGAGGGGAGAGGGGGGGAGAAAGAAGGGAGGGAAGGATGGAGAGATAGGGGGCCGGAGGAGGATGGAAAGAGGGGGGGGGGCAGGAGGGAGGGCAGGAGAGGAGCGAGAACGGGGGGGGGGGACAGGAGGAGTAAAAGGGGGAGAGGGGGGGGGGCAGAGGAGGGACGGGAAAAGGAGGAGGGGGGGGAAGAGGAGGGGACAAGGGGGGAAGAGGAGGAGGGGAAGGGGAGAGGGGGGGGGAGGGGGGAGAACGGGAAGAGAAGAGGGGGAAAGAGGTGGGGGGGGGGGAACAGGAGGGCGAGGGAGGGGGAGAGGGAGAAGGGGAGGAAGGGGACACGAGGTGGGGAAAGGGGGAAGGGGTGATTGTGGAGATGGAGGGGAAGCTGGATGAGCCCGTAGTTTGTGGCGAGTATGCGGATGGCAGGTGGGTGCAGGCATGGACGGGAGCATGGGGGGGAGGGTGGGTGAGGGAGAAGACACTATGCACTAACTGGTATGCGGCCAGGGAGGCCACAGGAGGGCAGGGAGCGGGGAGGGCGGGGGTGGCCAGGAGGGTAGGATTAGGGCATAGGCAAGATGGTGTGAATGCAAGGGGATAGTCGAGGGATAAGTCTGGTAGAACGGGCTGAGTGAGCAGTAAGCGCACTTTTCAGTAAGGGACAAAGGGCTCAGTGGCAGGGAGGGTGGGGAAAGAAAAAGTATTATTCCATTAGAGCTGTCAGAGGCAGCAGCCATGTCAACCTGTGGTACAGCAGTCAGCTGACTTTTTGGTGTTCTTTCTTAGAGCTAAATTTGCAGGCTTTCTGCGAACCTCCATATGGCAGAACCGAATGTGCTAGTGATTAGAAAGAGACGATGCTTCCATGCTTTCATGCTTTCATGCCCGGTTGTGCAGGTGGGCTGCTGGTGTGATGAAGCAGCATGGTAGCAAAAGGAATGACACACTGCTGACGTACCGTACCGTACATGTACTGTGCTTGTACTGCTGCAGGCCCAGGCACTACTTGTACTTGAGTTACACCACACGGTACCGGTTAATGAATCGAGAGCAACCCTGGGCCAGTCAGGCGGATAAACATGGGGACCCTTATGGACTGGAGGTGAAGGGGGAGGGGGCCTGGAGGAGGGGGGGCAGGTGCTCTGGGGTGGGCGAGTGGGCACGTGGGGGGGGGCTGAGGAGGAGGGGGGGCAGGTGCTCTGGGGTGGGCGGGTGGGCACCGGGGGGGGGGGGCTGAGGAGGAGGGGGGGCAGGTGCTCTGGGGTGGGCGGGTGGGCACCGGGGGGGGGGGGCTGAGGAGGAGGGGGGGGCAGGTGCTCTGGGGTGGGCGGGTGGGCACTGGGAGCGGGGGGGGGGGGGTCCAATTTCTGGGGCGGAGAGGACGACAAGCATGGGTTTTTGGTGGGCAGCCTGGATGAGCAAAGGGGGAGGAAAGGCCGGGTGTATGGGGGTTGGGAGGGATAGGGGAGAAAGGAGAGCTGTGGGAGGGGGCCATAGTGGGAGAGGGAAGCCATATAGGCAGACACAACAAAATGAACTTTTATATTTTGTTCCGCAATGGATGGGAAAGGTGGTTGGGGCTGAGAGGAGGGAGCAGAAATTTTGATGCCTTGATCAGTGAGGAGAGGGAGGGAGCGATGATGAGGCAAGGAGACAAAACAATAATATACATTCACCTCTGTTTTGGTGGTTGCTTTATTCGCCGCATCCTGCTCTGTATCCATTTCAGTTACTGCACGACAACACCCTGCTTTTTTTGTCTCTATCCATCCCTGATTCGATCGCCTGTGTACTTAGCCTGTGATCAGAAGCCTTGTAAGCATGGCCTGGGTATCTTGTAATCACTTGTGAAGATGGTTGTAGCATTTGACTAATCGAACCTCCAGGTGCTTTCCTTTTTGTGTGATTGATGAATATTTGAACCTCCAGATGCTTTCACTTTTGTGTAGGTTGAGGCTGAGGATGTGAAGCAGCTGTTGGATGTGTTGCTTGATGAGAAGGAGTTTGATGGAGCTAAGAAGCAATGGAGAGATGCACAAGAGGAGCGGGAGGAGCAGGAGAGGAGCGACGTGGAAGGCGGGAGCGCAGAAGGTGGGTTGCGTGGCTGGAGTGGCGGAGGAGGGAGGCGATCAAGGAGGGCGGAGGGGGAGAGGGCGGAGCGGGGGAAGGGGTAGGTTGGCTGGGGTGGGGGAGGATGGAGGCGATTGGCAGCCAAGGGAAGAAGGGAAGGTGCTTAGGGGGGCAGGGATGGGGGAAGGGGAAGTTTGGAGGGGGTCGGGAGCTGCTGTTACAATCCCCGTATGGACCTGTCATGGGAGGTGTTGCACATCCCTCCTTAATGCTGCTAATAGGAAAGGAAATTAGGTAATGGAAATTAAAAAGCGATTCAATGTAGGATTGTCTTACGGAGAAAGCACCCTGATTCGCTTAGTGTAAGCATGGTTCACATCGCTTGTAGCTTCCGAGGTGTGAGGCCTATGGCAGTTTTGCTATGGCAGGCCGGTGTCAACAAATGTAATAAATGGTGGAGCAGCTCAATTCTTCACTCCACCAAGAATGCACATCTAAAAAGGTGAAATATGATTGCTTCTTATGGTGCAGGCGGTTCCTCAACTACTGCGCAAGTCCTGCAAGAGATAGCTCAGCTGCTGCAGCAACAAGGGCTCGGAATGATGACAGGCTTTGTCCAATCATCACTTGGCTCTGCGGTACATCACATATGTGGTCCTTTGCTCAAAGTTAAGCTTCCATTGTGTGCCTTCCGGGGTCAGTTGGCTCCCCAACCCCCCAAACACAGGGACACGGGATGACTTGCTCAGTATGAATATTTGTATGTTTTTTTTGGCGCAGGCGGTCCCTCCACTACTGCGCAAGTCCTGCAGGAAATAGCCCAGCTGCTGCAGCAAGAAGGGCTGGATGATAACAGGCTGTCACTGTTTATGGGATGCACTGTGATGTTCTGTGACGCATCACACTGTGTCTCCTCGTCTTCTACTGCAACGCAACTTGGTCAGGGTTTAAGGAGAACCCTTGTAGGATCAGCAACGCAACGAGCAGCAGTAGCAGGGGCAGGCGGGGGAAGAGGAGGAGCAGAGGGTTTGGCAGGGGTTGCAGGGGAGGGCAGAGCTGGAGAGGAGGAAGGGGATTATTTGCTGGATGGGGTTCTGGAAACGCGTGCAGCAGCAGAGAAGTGGCAGCAGCAGGCTGTACAGCAAGAGCTGAAGGACATGAAACTACAGGTAAAACATTACACAGCAGGGACGTAAGAGTTCTACACTTCTAGATAGGTGCAAGGCATGTAACAGAAGCAATGAAGAAACTATCAATAATGAGGACCTTGAAAGTGGCACAATCAAAAACTGCAGGGCCATGTCGTCACCTGTATCTGCCTCAATATTGCTCTGCATGCCAAAGGCAACACATGTTTTGTTCCACCTTGCTGTTTTTGTGAGGTGCGGGGCCTATGGCACTTTTTGTTATGGAATGAAATGTACCGCAGTGTTGTCTGCCGGATAGAGGTGCTGTGCTCAAGGGCAGTTGGCATATTGTATCCTATGGTTGGCCAACATGAGGGATTGTGGCTCCAGTCATCAGGGTCCCTGTGCTGCACAGCTCTGAGTGACCTTTTGGTCGAGCTGCTTCCGCTTTTTGATTGTTGGTTATTCCATGTTTGTATGATAAAGATCACTGCACAGCTTTCATGCCGTGTATCATTTTTTTATCATTGAGTTTGTGTTGTTTGTTTTTCCTTGTGCAGGTGATGCTTCATGGTGGTTCAGTAGCAGAGCAGTTCAGCTCCAAGGTCACACATCTCATATTATGGCAGCCTGAAGACTCATTATCATCACCAGCAGCAGCGGCCGCCGGCAGCGTTGGCGCCGCCGGTCCCACCACCCAGCTAGATGCGAGCCGCAGTGATGTGTCTACTGCTGGAGGGGTAGTAGAAGGTAGTGGTGGCGGTAGTGGTGGAGCAGCAGCAGCAGGGGCAGCTGGGGGGAGGGTAGGAGAGCGTCGCCTGATTGATATCAGCCCAGCTGACCTTGTGATCTGCCTTGGTAGTATGCTGCACCACGCATACGATGAAACATCATCATCAGCGGCCGTCAGTAAGGTGGCCGCTGGGGCGGCTGCTGCTGCTGCTGCTGGAGGTGATGATGATGATGAGGATGTCATCACCCAGATCGCTGCTGGGAAGTTCAGATCATCAGCAGCAGTGGCGGCTCTGATCAGGCGGCAGCATGGATACGTCGCCGGAGGTGCTGCTGCTGATGGTGATGATGATGACGGCCGGGGTGATGACTCATCACATTTGGTCCTTTCACCTGAGGCGCTCAGAGCAGCTCGGCAGCTGAGGCGGCGGCTGGCCAGGGACCAAGTGCATGTTGTAACGGCTGAGTGGCTGAGAGATAGCATAGCGGGACAATATCAGCAGCAGGAGGGGGGTGTGGGTAGTGGAGTGAGGCGGAAGGGGGAGGATGGGTACACACCCAAGATCTTGAAGTTGTCAAATAGGCCAGGGGCAGCTACAAGTGCTACTGCTGCTACTGCTGCTGCTGCTCCTGGTAGCACTTCGCTTGCTGGTGGTGCTAGTCCTCTACCTGCTGCTGCTGCTGCTGGTGGTGGTGGTGGTGGTGGGACCCCGCCGGCTGGTCTTGCAGTAGGTGGGATGCTGTCCCAAGCTGTGTTGTCTTGGCCGTGGGAGGTGCTAGGGCTGGCAACTTCAACTGGTGGCTCAGACTCTGACACGGCAGCAGGTGCGTGCAGTAAATGTGAGCCTGGGTCACTGTCAGGCTTGGGCTCACTTTTGAAGTGACAGCTGGGAGAGGGGCCGGGCTGCCCTGTGAACAAGTGTGTGAGTACAAGTGTGTGAGTACAAGTGTGTGAGTACAAGTGTGTGTGTGGTGGTACAAGTGTGTGTGTGGTGGTACAAGTTAAGGTGCGTGTGTGTGTGCGTGTGTGTGCATGCGTGTGTGAAGGCTGCTGCTGTCCCTGCATTGGATTGGTGCAAGCTAATATCAGTACTGTATGAGCCAGAAGTAAGAACGGAGAGTCCCGGACTATCAGTTGTCACCGACGACATCAAAAGGCATAGGTAATCTTTGCTAGTTCAATCTGAAAACGTAATTGTTTGCATACTGCAATCTGAAGTCGTCGTGTTTTTGCATAGTACAGTGTGATTTGTAAGTTTTCTCAGAATGGACCTTATCATCTGGTGCAGCCATGTATGTCCTTTATCTACCCTGCCTGGCCTCTTGTCGACGGTGCACTACTTGTGAGCAAAGGAGGAGCCCTGCCCCAGACAGTTTGCTGACTTTTGTGTGCCCACTGTGCAGCCATGTATGTCCTATACGTGATTCACGGCTCTCTGCCATCTTATGTTGCAGGCAGTGAGAGCAAAGGAGCGGCTAAAGGCAAGAAACGTGCTGCACCTAAACAGAGCAAAGCTGCTGCTACTGCTGCTGGTGCTAAAGCCAGTCGGAGAGGTGGTGCTTCCACTCGTAGCAGCAGGAGGAGGAAGGGTTCAACTACAGCTGCAGCAGAAGGGGGAGAGGAGGCTGGGGTGAAGGAGGAGGAGGGAGCAGACAAGGATTCTGCTGTTGCGGCAGCTGCTGCTGGTGGTGGTGGGGGCAAGGGAAGGGGAAGAGGGGGTTCCAGCAAGCGCTCTAAGAAAGGTCAGGTGAAGTTAGAAGAGGAAGGGGGAGGGGGAGGAGAAGGGGGTGGAGGAGTGGCGAGGAAGAGGAGGGGTGCAAAGATGGTTGCTGCTGCTGTTCCTATGGATAAGGATGAAGAAACTGAGAGGGAGGTGGTGGGAGATGCGGAGGAGGGGGAGGGGACACATGGGGTTCAGACGCAGGCATCAGAAAGGCAGAAGGGGGGTGGGGCAAGGGGGAAGGGTAAGAGGGGAGCTGTGGCGGAGAAGGCGGTGCGGAGAGGAGCACGAGGGGGCAAGGGGAGGGGCGGGAGAAGTAAGCGGCTTAGTTTGGAGTCTGAGTCTGAAGCCGAGGTTGGATCTGAGATTGAGGATTGGGTGAGCAGTGGAGAAGAGGAGGGTGGGGTGGGAGGTAGTGATGGGGAGGAGGAAGCTGGTTATGGTGGCACTCTGGCTTCCAGGAGGCTGGGGAAAAGGCAGAGGGGCAGTCAGCTGGATAAAAGGAGGAAGGGGGTGGTCCTTATGGGTGGGGATGAGTCAGAGGAGGTGGATGAGGCACTACTAGCTGGCACTGCTGCAACTGCTCCGGGCGCTGCTGCTGCTACAGCAGTTGCGAGAACGGCAGCAGCACGTGCGGCAACGGCTGCAACAGCACCGGCAGGAGGACTAGGAGCAGCAGTTGCAGGTGGTTCACCTGTCTCAAAGAGGCCGAGGCTGCCGACATTAGCAGGGACAGAGCTGACAAAGGCAGTACCAGCAGCAGCAGCAGTACCAGCCTCGGGGGCGGTGCCACCAGCAGCTGTAGCAGTAGCACCACCACGATCAGCAGCTGTAGCAGCAGCAACAGCACCTGCAGGAATGTTAGGTGTTGAGGTGCCAAAGAGGAAGGGCGGCATGGTCAGTCGTGTGTTAGCTCAACTGGGAGCTGATGACACGGACTCAGATGAAGAGGAGGGGTTCAGTACTATCAACCCTGCTGCTACTGCTGCTAGGGCAGCGGCTATTCCACCAAAGCAGCAGCAGCTAGGAGCTACAGCGGCAGCAGCAGGAGGAGGAGCAGGAGGAGGAGGGGTGGGAGCAGCAGGAGGTGGTGGGATGGGGAGAGCACAGCTTGTCCCAGGAGTTCTGGGGACTGATGCTAGGGAGGGCCCTGTGCTGCAAGCCAGCAGGGCAGCTTTCGCTGTACCAGCTGCAGGTCGGGTAAGCGTGCCAATCCCAGCAGCAACAGCAGCAGGAGGAGAAGCAGCAGCAGCAGCAGCAGGAGTAGGAGCAGGAGCAACAGCAGCAGCAGCAGGAGGAGGAGCAAGCACTGGGCAGCGGAGGAGTCTGCGTGCTCTAGTAGAAGGTGTGTTAGGTCCTGAAGCTTATGCTGCTGGGTTGGAAGCTGCTGCTGGTCATGGTGCTGGGGCTGCTGCTGCTGGTGGTGGGAAAAAGGATGGTCCACCTGATGGGAAGCCTTGATGAAACTATGGACCATCAGACTACGTCTTGTTTTGGTACGCAGCTAGTATTGATGGTTACATTTACTCATTTCCACCTGGCAAGGTAGCTTCTAAGCTTTCATCAGTAGGTAGTTATCCTGGTAGATCAGGAAGTGAGGGTCACAGGCTAAAGGATGAAGCTGATGAAGTTATTACCAATTACCAATTACCAGATGGCCCTGTCAAAGCAGGGCGCCGGTGGGGGCAGCGCCACCCACAAGGAGCCAACTTAGGCTCCAACAGCAGACTCAAGTTCCTGTCCAAGCTCAAACAATCGGCTGCCACCAGCCCACCCTATATCCCTTGCTAGCCAATGTATGTCAGGCCAGCCCATTTCGACTTGCCATGCGCTGACCAGTTGACCCAGCTAGTCATGCACACTACGTTTGGCGCTTAGGCAGCACCCCTGCATTTTTGCAAGTACCACCTCCAAGTATGTGTCATGGAGGTTACAAGTAGAGGTGCCAGAAGCCACGCACGGCATCACCCTCGCAGCTCCATGGTTGCGAGGATGTGGATGATCGTGTATGATTGTGCTGGCATTTGTAACAACTTTGTAAGCACTTGCTTTGATTGGTTGCTGTTAGGCGTGCTTGGATCTATCGCTGTCACATTTCCTTGTGCCCGTAGCTGCCTTAACGAACGGATTTCAGTCATCAAAGAGATCGTAAGCACGCAAATCTAAGTGTCTAGTTGAGGTAGTACCTCGGAGGGCAAAGCTCTGAGTGATCGGAGGGCAAAAGTTTCACGGATCCGAACTTGCATCCGGTGCTTCGACGTGACCCTTGCTCCGAGATGTCATCCCTCTTCGGTATCCGTGAGTCCCTCTCACATGCACATGCCAGGTTGTACGATGTATGGCTCATACTGTGTAAAATTATAGTGTTCTATGTTTCCCCGAGGGTGAGCAGATAATGGATCGATGACACATGCAGTTACCGGTCGAGCGGCCCAAATGCCTTTTCAACTGACGGTACCGAGGCCCATGTGATGGAGTCCTACGACGGAGCCCATGGGTGCTTATGAGAGGTACGTGCACACAACGCAGGGTCGAACGACCAGACACTCTGGCAGCCGTCAAATCCGAACGGCACTGTTCCGTGGATCGGGAAAGAGCCACTCATGTGTGCATCAAAGACCTACGCGTGACTACCTAGGTATTAGAAAAATTCCACAAAAGCATGCGTTTGCTTGCACCTCTATGAGCTGTTCACTTTCTGCACGAAAGAGCAAAGGAAGTTCTGGTGCATGCAGCTTCACTAATCGAAATCCAAAAGGTCCAAAGGCATATCCAATTCACAAGCCATGCTAACCAGATGAATACAGCACCAAATATCGCTGCAGTTGATTATGTCGTATACCCTAATAACAACCTTCTCGAACCGCGTCCTACAATGAGTGAGCCCAACAGAAGCGCCTTCCACAGCCCCACGCTGGAGAACAATATACGGTCTCCTCGTGTACACTATCCTTCTCTTTTCCGGAAAATGTACTCAGCTAGGCAACTTCAACCACAAATTCAACAGCCATCAGACAAATCACCAGAGTGGTCTGACTCAGGGTCTACACGTATCATCCAGACCTGCCAAGAAATCTGGCACAGACCTTTATCCTTCAAAGAATTGTCTGCCACAGGGATGATACCTACTTGTACTACTATTTCATGTACGTGTGGAGCCTGGCGTGCCAGGCTCGCAAACCTCCAATGAGGCTCATCAGACATGGACCGCTGCATCTAGCATTATTGTTCCTTGGACGGTCATAGCCATTTGCTGTAGATGTAGTAGATGCAGATCATACTGTCCACAGCAAAGCAACCCACCAAAAATACAGGGATCCTTCATATCTCTTAGTCCTAATCAAGGACTTTGGTCCCTAAACATACAGAGCCGTTTGCTAACCGTTTGCTCAAGGCAAGAACAGCATACCAGCGGCTTTTGAAACTTCAGAGTCCATCCTCACTACTGGTTTCAGTCACGGGCTAATTCGGCCACTGCTCAGACTGCCGGTGGTCTAGTGATGCCTGCCCTCGCCAGTGCCTTGATTGCCTCCTACAGTGGAGATGGCCTCTGTGGTTTTTTCCCCCTCTGTGCCATTCCCGCCCTCTCCGATTTTTCCCACCTCTGTGGTGTCATTCTCGCCCTACCTCTTCAATGGTACTCCCGCCATCTGAGATGTACTTGCAGGTGATATCAGAATAGCTGCACTCAAGAATGCCAAACCAGATCGGTCCTCTCTCATTGCAATAGGTGGCACAGCTGCAGTGGTCTCTCCTTAGATCAACACAGGTGCTGGCAAGCGCTAACAGTCCTGGCCTAGGAGAAGTGGACTCAGGGTATACCTCAGGGTACTTCTCAGCGGTGCACAGCTGGGAGAATTTAATGAAGTTGGCCAGGCAGGGAACATCAATTCCAGCATCTGCACCCAAATTCGAAGTTCGAAAAAGGAACACAAGGACCTCATCAGCAGGCAATGGTGCTTGCCACTGTGACCCATACGCATATCAATGACTTCAGTCTGTGGTTACTAGTATGCAAGTGCAGTGGTTTGTACCATGTGTAATCGCCTCGGTTCTTGAATGGTCTGACAGCCTTGGCTCTCTAGCAGTCTCGATTCTTTGTCTCGATTCCTGCTCTTCACAAACTAACAAACTAACTGGATGGAGTTGTGCCCTGGGCGCTGCACGGCCCAAAAGCTGTGCAGTAATCTATCTGATATCAATGATTTCACCAAAGCTGGGGTGGTAGCCATAGCCTGACATGCGCTACAGGTATGCTGCAAAGTTGCGTTAATGCATGTTGTCGGGCGGCAAAGGAACTGATACTACAATCATGGGGTCTGGTGGCAGAGTAGAGTGGAGAGACCAAAACAAAAATGGTGCCCTTCCAAGTAAGCACTGCTGGTCAAATCTTAGGGTAGGTTGGCCCCAGGTAACCATCAAACCATTGAGCCCCTTCCCTTAACCTTGCACAGGATGGCAACTCATGCCCCTTGCTCCTTTCTCAGATCTCTCACTCCCCTTTGAACTGAAAATAGAACCAGGTTTGTGCCCCCTTACCTGCCCTGTTGCCGTTGGCAAGTACACGTGAGGGCAAGAGGGGTTGTACACACTACTGCATTTCAACACGACATTGCCTGCAGAGTCCTTGAGAGAGAGAGAGAGAACTACACACTTTGGGATGTGACAACTGCCCCACATCCTAGGCACTAGAATGCAGAAGACAGCGTACCCAAAGGGTGGGGTTGAGGGAAGGACCCCGAGGTATGTAAAACATACGGCGTCCCTACCATTGCATGCACACCATGTACCACAGACTAAGTGCGGCCAAATGCTACATACATGCTTTGTGGGCATTCCACCCACCCACCATGGGGTTGCGCCATGTGCAGACACTACTAGGTAACTAGTAGGGCACATTCCACCCCCCTCCTGAAAAACAGCTTGCGCCCCGTAAGTGCGCGGTGTCTGGGTGCTGCTCCCAATATAAGCCAACATCGGTGCCATCTGGTGCGGGGACATCCCCCACAGTCCACCATTTGCAATTGTGCATTATGATGCAATAATGGTGCGAAATACCATGTAGAGTCAATGCGGGGACAACCCCCTCAGGCCATTGACACATATTATGTGAGCACAAGGGGAAACACTTGTCCTGATATAAAACCCCACTAAATTCCACCAGGAGCCGTCTACCTACAGATCTCTGTACGTGGGGATGCACTGCATGCACACTTCCATGCCTACCCCTTGCCATCCAAACATGTGCACTGTTGTGTACTATTGATGCAAGCTAAAGAGCCTAAGCCATCTAGTGATATGCTGCAGGACATTTATACCGTTTCCTGAAGCAGAGTCCTTGAAGATAACTTCATCATTGCCCACTGTCAAAGGGGGTCCAGGGAAATCCACGCCACTGCTATAAGCAGAAGACTTCAAGTCAGCACACTGTTGTTTCTTATTGATAGCACAGCCAGCCTCCACCCAGTTCTGATAGGAGCCATTGCAGCAACTGAGAAAGAGTTGCCGCTTTGAAGTAGCGTCCTCCCTGCACAGGGTACGGGCAGATGAAATTTGATTAGAAGTTGGCCCCACACAGGGGGTGGTTGTTATTGAGCTGACTTAGCCAAGATTACCAAGCTGATTATAGTACTACTTAGCATTCAGCGCCTAGCTGATTCATGTCTTTTCGATAAGAGCTGCAACAGACATGAGGGCTTCAGTTGATTCAGGGCAAGTCTCACTCAGGCCCTGTTGAACAGAATCAAGTGCATGCACCATTCTCAGCCTGGTTTGCCTGGTTCCGGGTTGCTGCAGACAGACTCCTTCCCTGCCGCTGGGGCAAGGGTCCTTTTTCAGCATATCAATACTAACAACCTGTCACTGAAAAGGTGGTAGCTGCTTCTCCTCTTGAGATGAACTGCTGCCCTTAGCTACAGTCTGTCTAGGATGTACAGGGGCCGGGTGTTTTGACAACCACATATTCATGTGGGATCCATTACTGCCAGCAGGAAACTTATCACCTGCAGCATGGAACTCGGCACGTAACTATTGCCAGACTACGGTGCCTGAGAATGATGATAGGCCGTGCACATGAAGGGCTGTTTGAAGGTTCCCTGAGCTGAAAAAACTGTGTTTTTGTACTGTTGGCTTGGAGGGATATATTGTGGTCAGCATTGGCCGAGTCCCTTCTTTGCTGTAAATTCACTTCACATGGATGAAATATTCTCCCTTGAAGTAAAACAGCTACTAACTCGTGCTGAAGTAGCTCAGGTTGGCGGAGTTCTGAACCAGCCGCCAATGAAGTGTACAGCTCGTGCCACTGTTAGTCACCATTTTGGATTTCACCTGATGGGACGGGTCTCGGTCGGGCCATGCAGGGGATGGCTCCAGCGAGAATAACGGCCACCAGTACATAGTACCCCATAAATACGTTACAGCAGCGTTGCCCCATCGGATCGCCCCCGACGTCCAAGAATGCACTGCAGTCGTATGTGTGCAGTATTGAAAGTCTTTTATTGGCAAACCCACTTCAGCACGCGTGCGGTGCCACAATAGTGCCGGGCCGGAGAGTGATAAAGAGGGGAGCAAGGGGATTACCACAGGGGCTTGGCACCTGCTGGGTCGCCGGCCAGTTGACCTCGGACCTGGACTGTCACTGAAGTGCGAACTTCTCGATCCTCGTCCCGCCGGCGCCGCATGGATGGCGCTCTCACTGAATGGTCACACCACCACCGGCGGCGAAAGCCGCGGACGGACCTAGATATTGACCACCAACCTTGGTAGAGGCAAGCACGCACCTGAATCCGTGAGGGCGGGCGAGGGGCTGCAACACGCAGTGATACACCAATTAATTAATGGGCAACCAAGTTGCTGCTTAGCAACCGAGTATATATGCATCGCGGCAATATGTACATATGTACTGACCATGTATGCAGCTAATGTAAGGCTAATGAAAGGCTGCATAGCACCAGTTGTGGTACCAGGACCAGCACCAGCAGGCAAAATAATATACGAGTAGCAGCAGCAACACCGACAACACCAGTGCCATTTCGCTGCTGGTTTCCCTTAGAAGAAGAAGAAGAGCTACGCCAGGCTAGTTGAGTAACTGAGGCTGAGGCGGAGCCTCTGCCAAAGTCCCAGCCTGCGTAAGTTAAGGGAGAGGCAACTGAGGTCAGGAGACCTGGCCTCGTGGCCTCTACCATGGGACATACAAAGAGTTGGGTGGGCATCTCGCCCACCCACCAGTGTTGTTTGCGTTTGCGCTTCCATGGGGCTTTATTCTCTTTACTGTGTTCTTTCTTTTGTTTGGTTGTGTATATCCAGTGGAGCAGGTTTGTTGTTTTGAGGTGAATTGCCCTAATCGTTGCCTTAACGTCCTGTCCATTCACGCCGAGAGCGACCAGGTGGCTGCTAAGCTCCTTGTAGATGCTGCCAGCTACGCCTATGACCAGGGGGATGTAGTGGACGGTTGCATTACGATCCGCTTGTTGAATAGCACTGCATAACCCTTTGTGTTGCTCCACGGCTTGCCCCAGTTTCCCTTCCTTGTCGGTATCCCTACAGAACTTCAGCTCCACGATCCAGTACTCGGCGTTCTGCCCATTAGCGGCGGGCTTGTATAGCAGGGCGTCTGGTATAGTCTGCCTTCGTACGAGTCCCTTTACGTCCACGGGCATGCTAGCTGGGAAGGCTGTTTCTGGGATCCGGTGGGGCTGCGTCACTAGTCCCTCAGCACTACAGTGTGTGTCACTTCCGAGGTCCATCATCACCACGTACCCTCCCTTTCTGCCCCTCATGATAGCTTTAAGAATCAACCGACCTATTGCATTGTGCCTGTGCGTATAGAGCCTACTGAGTGCGGGGCATCCCGAGGCTGTGTGGTGGCAGCCATCCTGTTGTCCGCACAGCAGGCAGTTGCTATTGTCGGCGTGTTTGAACCAGTAGGCACGTTTACGGTTGTATAGTGTGCCACTACGGTATTTGAGAACGGTCTTTCTTACTCCAAGCTTGGTGGTCCCGTTCGTCATATAGCGGCTACTTGCATGCTCATCCCTGTCACCGGATGTCCTTGCCCAGACTTCGAAATATATCGTATTGCGGTTAGCTTGTCCAAGGCGGCAGCGCTTGTGGCTCAACTTCTTAAGATCCCCCTTGAGGTCCTCAAGTGGGCGTTTGGAGATCACGGGCTCCTTGGCCTCGGATGAGGTAGGTGGAGATGCAACATCATTGAGGATGTATGTCTTCCCTGTGATGTCATTTCGTACTGCTCGTTCGGCGTCGGCCCTAGTCATCCACCTGTTGTGTTTACCCTCTTTGCAGACTATGACTCCCTCCTCCTCATCTTCTTCTGCTGGTGCATCAGCAGTGGGGCTATTTGGCTGGTTTGGCTCTACGGTTTCCACAGGCCAGTACAGGTCAGTCCTTGAATTGCTCGGCACATCATATTGATGAAGCTCAGCAGCTGGTGCGCGGCCTTTAGCAGCAGCTTTGGCTATTTCATCTGCATGTTCATTGCCCACTACACCTTGGTGGGCAGGGACCTTGTAAAGGTGGATGGGTTCGGTGCTGGCGCGGATAAGTGTATCTATTGCTTTGATGAGGTCTTGATGTTTGTGCTGTTCCAGGTCTTGTGGACGCAGGAGTTGTTTGCGTATTTGATGCATGGAGGTCATGCTGTCTGTGGCAATGAGATGTGAGCCTGCCTGGACTGCAAACAGAATGCCTACTAACTCTGCTCGATTGATTGTGTTTTGGTTGCCTTCCCCTTGACTTCTGGGATTTATGTAGAGCTTCCTCTCAGTGTCTGTCTCTGTTGCAGGGATGTAGACCCCTGAGCCCAGCCCTGGGCTTCCTGCTGGCCAAGGGGTGTCATCTGGTAGGCAGCTGCCATCGGTGTATGTGAACTCAGCCCAGTCATATTTCAAAGGTGGGGCTGGGGCCAGGGCTGTTCGGAGGGTATTGATCAGGTTTGCTTTGGCTGTCTTTGGTTTGGGGGGGTTTCCCCTCTCATCCTGGTGGGTGCTTTGATCACATTTGCGTTTGCTGTATGCTGTCTCTCCAGGGTACCCAAGTATCTTGAGTTCTGACTTTGTAGGTGGGTGGTTTGTGGCATGCACAGTTTGTGGGCAGAAGTCTTGGATCTGATTGATATGCTTATCAAGTGGTAGGGTTTCATTGACTGCTTGTTGTAAGTCTTCCATGAATTTGTCCATGTACTCCTTATCCCAATGCGGGAAGTGTTTTTTGAACCCTGCCTGGTTGCCTGTGACTACAATATTCACGTCCCACCTTGGGTTTTTGGCAAAGCGCTCACCCATGCAGTGAGTGAGTGAGTGGACGCCGGGCGTTAGCCCTGCGTAGTTTTAAGGAAGAGGCGGTACTAGCACACGTGGTGCGTTCCCCCCCTACCATGTCCTCCTAATCCGTCAAAATGTATAATTATGGAGCTACCCGATGCCTGCTCTCATGGCTGCCGCAGATGTACCCTGCTGCTGGAGTTTCTGTCTGTGTTGCCAGATCTTTTGCATGTGTTGCGTGGTGCAGATTGCCAACTTCTGGACTGTTTGCTTCAGATGTTTGCCGCTGATGCCGAGCCTGCGAAGCGGAGCAAGAGTGTAGTCTTCGTATGCAGTGCCTGCCACTCCCACTAGAATGACCACAATGTGGATGACGGCGGACGGGTGCTGCTTGCATATAGCATTTCTGAGGGTGGCATGCTGGTCAAGGGCGCGCTGATAGGTTTGTTCCGGGCTTGAGTCGCAACAGACCTTGAGTTCGACTATGTAGATGATGTCCGGGTCACCAGATTCTTGCTTGAGAGTTGCTTGCTTCCTTTTCCACAGGAGCATGTCTGGCCGTGATCCGCATTCTGTCACCGTTTTTCTGTCAATAAGGTCTGCTGGCACTTCAGACAAGGTGTGATGCTCGTTGATGAGCTCTTCTGCTGCCCATTTATCTCGACTACCCAGGTCAGTAAAACAAAATTCCAGGCTGTTGCCGAGGTTGCCATGTGAGACGGACTTACCAATGATTCTGCCCAATGCATGATGTCGGCTCAGGTAGGAAGTAGTCATTGCGGGGCAGGCAGACATTATATGTGAGCCGCCATCTTTGTTGCTCTTGCAGTTGGGGCAGATGTCGGTGTTGCTAAATCCATACCAGTAGGCGCGCTTGCGGCTGTGCAGTGTGCCTGTGAGGTACTGTATTCTTCGTATCTTTTCTGTGGTTGTAAGCAGTGTGGTACTGGCCAGGAATTCGAGGTGCTGACTGTCAATGCGATGCATTTGGTTCTGCATTGCTTTGTAGTAGATTGTGTCTGTCTTAGCTCCTCCGAGGCGTAGGGCATCAATGCTATGTGTCCGAACGGCTCCCTCTAGGCTGTCGGCGTAGATAATCCTGGTGCGTATTTCGCCATCTCGATCTTCCTCTTCTTTCTCTGTGCATGGCCAGTACAGTTCGGTGCGGCGATTGCTATCAGGTACTGGGTAATCCTCGCATGCTACCTGTTCCCCCCTAGCTGTTGCTTGTGCAATCTCGTCGGCTACTTCGTTTCCGGGTATGCCACTATGAGCTTTAACCTTACCAAGAACTATGGGTTGCTGTAGCTCTTGAGCTAGCAGTATTGCTTCTTGTACTGTCTCGGTCACTAGGTGACTGTGCCGGTGCAGAGGGCCGATTGCGTAAGGCCTCGTCAGTTGCTTCCAAATGAGTTGCAGGGAAGTTAGGCTGTCTGTGAGGATGGTTGGGGCTTTCAATATCACCGCCGTTCGAATACCTCCCAATTCTGCGCGCACGATGGTGTTGTCTCTGCTGGTATCCCGGGGGTGGATACCGATCTTCACGTCCTTTGTTTCATCTTTGTTTGGTATATACACTGAGCTGGCAGTGTGGATGCGGCCTTCGTCGTCACGGAGTCTGCTCCCGTCAGTGTATGCGATGGTGATATCTTCGTAGAGCAGAGGGTCTACTTCGGGGAAGGCGTGGCGCAGCCTCGTCTCGAGCAGGGCTTCAGAGCGTGCTGTCAGTGGCATTCTTTGAGGGTAGTCCAGGTCCGAGGGTGCTTCCAGAACTTTTGATGGTGAGCGGTATAGGTGCTCCTGCCTGGGAGTAGGGACTGGTGGGCAAGCAGCTCTACTAGGGGCAAAGTGTTGAAGCCACTCACGTGTCAGTTTGGCAGGACCTGTCAAGGTGAACAACTTGTTGACTAGAGAGCATAGCTCTTCTTGCAGCTGTGGAATCTTGTGCTGGAGAGAGTGCTGGTAGCCCGCATCATTGTAGACCAAGAGGACATTTACATCCCATTTGGGGTTGCCTGTGTCATGGGCGTGCTGTGTTGTACCAAAGGCATGTGGGGGCAGGAATCTGAAACTAGATTTAGGAATGCGTAGTAGGACTTCACAATTGGAAGGAAACTTGCGGGCCCACCGAAGATATGCTGTGCTGCTGCTTTCTGTCCATGCAGGTAATATGAAGACCGTGAGCGTTGGTGTCGTAGCTGTTCTGGCGGAATGCACTGCCCAGGCGACAGCCTTGTCCATGTCCTTGGGCTCGTATTCTGGGTTGGCGACCGAGTATCCAGTCCAGTGGCAGCTGTATGCATCATGGTGAGCCCCAAATAGCTGATCTCGTTCATGGCAGCTCCAATACTCTGCCATTGTGGTGTTGTAGTTAAGAGGGCTGGCGAAGCGTTCCTTGGTGGCTTGCAGCATGTTTTGGAAGAGGGAGTATATTGCA
Source organism: Pseudopediastrum boryanum (assembly GCA_963556185.1). Lineage (NCBI taxonomy): Eukaryota > Viridiplantae > Chlorophyta > Chlorophyceae > Sphaeropleales > Hydrodictyaceae > Pseudopediastrum > Pseudopediastrum boryanum. The sequence goes on along the minus strand of OY744503.1, from coordinate 2,224,987 downwards.
GGAGGGGTTGACCAGTGGTTTTTTAGTTTGACTTGTCGTTTAGTTCCCGCGATTGGGGTACCTTCCTTGTATCGTAGTAGCAGCAGGGCAAGCTCCTCTGCAAACGTTCCTGGGTTTAGTGCTGCCACCAGGGGGGCACTGCTGGAGGCCTGTTGGAGATTATCATATAGCACGGCAGCACGGGCAGGGTCTAGCATCCCAATGCAGTGTCCTTCTGGTTCATACAGGCAGGCCATCTCTCTAGTGTAAGTTTGCAATCCTTTTCTCCCAGGAGCGGGTAAACGTTGCGTGGTTTGGCGTAGCTGGATTGTGTATCTGCCAGTGGGGGCCACATCAGCATCAGGGTTTATGGGTGTGAGCAGGACTTGGATGGCACGCCTGCTGGCATCTCCGATGGTGGTGTGGGGTCGGCACATCTGGGGAGGGGTGTATTCGGGGGCTGTCTGTCTGTGTAGGTTGCTTTTGTGCGAGTCCGTTACGGGGAGGGCAGAGGTGGAAGTCGTCTGTGGGCGATTTTTCACTTGCTCCTTTGCTTGGGCGAGGAGATGGTTGCCATCAGGGTTCTCAAGGATCAGCTCTTCTGGTTCAAATCTAGGCTTCCATTTTACATGATAGGCTTGGATATCGGCCCGATAGACATTTTTTCGTGCATGGGGTTGCTCATATCGTTGACACTCTGGACATATCCAATCGTCCTGCTCGAGATTCTGAGCTTCATCGAGGGGCAAGCCGTAGTTGACGCAGCGTGAGTGGTACCCCCTTGCACAGGCTGGGCATGTGTAAAGATTGTGTTCATCTGAGTCTAGCTGCAAACAATACTCACAGACAGCGTTTGTGTCGACTTCCGCTTCTTGTAGTGTGGCTGGTCGTTGACTATCCTCCACTATTTCGTATCCAAGCTTTTTGCTGAGAGTGATCTCCCACTTCTCCATGATGGTGTCCTTCCATTGGACCAGCCACTGGCGCTGCTGGAGGCCTGTGTGTCTAGTCCGCTTCTTGCCAATCTTAATGTGTTCCTTTGTGTCCCTGTAGGTGCCTTCAACATGCAGCAGCTGGTCCCGGTGGGAGCAGAGCTGGTGGTATAGTGCACCATGGGCTACAAAGTCTGCTGGTCGTCGCTGGGTCTCACTCATGTGGTTGAGGTACCTTCCATATCGTGTATACTTGGGCCGCTGGAGGGCTGGTGGACATGGGCATACTGGATGACTGTAGTGAGCACGGAACATGGTGTTGCCCATGAGTCGTTGCCGTTTTTCGGTCTGGGATATGGAGGGGATTAGGCTGGAGTTCGCTGCAGCGCTCTCTGTATGCGTGCCGACATTGCTTTTTGGCTGTGGAGGGGTATTGATGGGTTTGGGTATCGAGATCAGAGCATCATTACGGAACCAGTTGGGTTCGGACCGAAGTTGTTCTCTCACCCATGGTATGTGGCTCTGGTGGATCTTTCTCTGGAGGAGAGGTATCTGCAAAGGTATTCTTTTGGCTGCTGGTGGCATTGCCTGGGTATTAGGCTGTGTGAGATACTGTATGATACGGTACAAAGCCCTTTTATGTCTGGCTTTAGTTTCCAAAGGTGTGTTGAGCCGCAAGGAGGCTGGAGGTATGACATGGGTGCCAGAGCTAGTCACCATCTGGGTCAGGGCGTGTACGCCTATAGTTTGCAACGACTTGAGTGAGGGCACGATGGGTTTAATGTTTGAGTTTTTCATGAATGTCCATTGGTCCAACATGTAATCAAAGGATTGGAAGTCTGGTAGCTGGAGCACTTTCTCGTAGTCTTTCATGAAGAAGTGTCCTGCGCGGTGGCAAATGATGAGTTGCCTTACTCTGAATGCGTACTTTGGTATGTTGCCGTGTTTGTGGCTTTGGGGGTGTGTAAGCAGCTTCAATTGGAGTTCAATGAGTGCCCTAGTGATCACTATGAGGGCACCTAGTTTGCCATCATGATTGAGGGCTGTGGTCAGGCTTTTGTTGGCTGTATAGCTGCAGTCTGCAATGAGTGAGTGGTGGCCCAATCCAGCCCTTGACGTTGTTTCTCTGATAAACGCAGTAGGTGCTCCGATGGGTAGGCGGAATGCCTTTTTGAGGGCTGTGTCTACTTTCTTGTTCATAGTCTCGAGCTCAATCAATCAATCAAAACGCAAGACCAGCAATGCCAATGGCCAAACAAACCTAGGCCACAAACACAAGGCTCCTGATCACAATCACGAAGCCACACAACCGATGGTGGATTTGCCACACACAAGCTGAGGCTAGATGCAACGGCGTGCACACCAAGGGGAAACAAACACCACCACTAAAACCCAAAACCTGCTCCACTTCCATCACACATGGGTGGCGGGGAGGCAGCAGGATCAAGCACCACCCTAGTAGGGGCTGGAGGTGGCTCCCACCACCTAGGTACTGGTGAACCACCATCCTCCCAGCCACTGAAAGGCACCACATAGCGCTCCACATGCTTATCAATAGCTTGCTTAGTGCGCCTTCTACACCTCACTAACCGTTGGCTTTCCCAAGGGTGCGTAAGATCCCACAACCTCTTCCTCCAAGCACTCTTAATCTGACATGAAGCCTCCCAGCTCCCCTCATCTTGACCAAGCACCTTCAGATCAGCACACACGCATTTCTCCCAGGTATGGCGAGGCCTACCCACTGGCCTCGTCATGTCACCATGTAATGAAGAGAACAACGCAATATGCGGCAACCTGCCCTCCTCCATGCGGCCCACATGCCCCAGCCACCTCAGCCTATTTGCTGTGATGTATGCTGACAAGGTGGCTACCCCACATGATTTCCTGATATGCTCATTGGTGTGCCGATCTGACAGCCTGACCCCCAGGATGCTCCTAAGGCAGCTAGAGTGCACCCGCTCAAGCTTTTGCGATTGCACTTTGGTCAGGGACCAACACTCACTCCCGAACAGCAGAATTGGCAACACATATGCCTTGTAACACTTCACCTTCGTAGCCAATGACAGATGCTTGGTACCCCACATCTTTTCAAACTGCTTAAACCTCCCCACAGCCTTACCCCTCCTGATATTCAACTCCACATCCAACCTGCCATCAGTCACAAGCACACTTCCCAAGTACTTGAACTGTGACACCTCTTTTACCACACCCTCACTGATAACCACCTCTGGTCCTTGCTGCACTGGCACATCCCCCTCCTTCCAATCCTTGTCAATGGACAGGATCTCAGTCTTGCTTGCATTGATGCGCAACCCAAGACTAGCAGCAACCTTGTCCATCACCTGCAGCATGACCACCAACTCCTCCCTGCTGGGACTTAGCAACACCATATCATCTGCATACAGCAGAACAGACAACAGCTCCACACACCCACCACTACCACACCCATCACGCTCAAGTTTCCCATCTGCATGATAGGCTAGCTTCACCCCACATCCCTCCGGCATCTGAGCCATTGCCTGCCGAACCACAAAGTCCATGTAGATGTTGAACAGCAAGGGAGCAATGACACATCCCTGCCGCACCCCGCCATGCACATCAAACCACTCAGACACCACACCACCCATCCTAACAGCAGCCTGTGTGCCAGTATGCAAGTCCATCAGCAACTCTATCAGCTTTGTGTGTACCCCGTACACATGCAGGACGTCTCTGTTTTTGGAGAACGTATCTGCCCCTTGTATTGCCTTGTCGTAGAACGATCGTTGTCCGATATCAGGTCTACAGCGAGGTGAGACGCACGTGCCAAGTCCTTGTAAACATGGAGCCGTATCTAGAGCACGGGGATACCTGTCGTGTCGGCCCGGTGTGTATGCGTCGTGCGTATCGATAAGGGCGCCACACGAGCCATATCGATCCATATCTGAATGGAAGGACTACTTCAACAGGATCAGTGTCTATGTGCTTGTGGACTTTCCTAGCTGGTCCATTCCATATACGATGTGTTCAAAGTACGGGCTGCTGACTGGTCCACTGTTCGTGTCCAATTGTTGGTCATGAAGGGGGCGTTCTGGTTGGACAAGCAGGGAGAACGGTACGAAACTCTACTGCGACATTCCTTTTGGGGTTTTAAGGTTATCTTGTGTGAGCGATTCAAGTCGCATAGGTCCTGTGGTGACAGCTTGTACTGCCAATTGTCCAGTACGAGTGAGTTGGCTGGATCTGCCTGAAGCTGCCTGTGGTGGCTTTGCTGCGGTTGCTGTGGCCATCATGTTAACTGAGCTGGCGAATTACATGTGAATCTATGGTCAGTGTGGTGCACGTTTCTCAATGGGTCAGTGGCCTCCCGATCAGAGTTGCAGCCCTATAAAGAGGCTTGGTTAACTGCATTCGTCAAGCAGCTTCCGCCTGGTACTTCAGCTCTGCTTATCGGCTGTATCGTATTGCGTGGAGCCTGGTTTTTGGGTACCCGCACCAGGGTGTCTCTCAGCATGGCAGTCCGCTACCGCATGGCCGCCCTTTCCCCTTTGTGCTTCAGTGAGAAACCCTCTGGAAGCGCTTAATAAGGACGCCATGTTTGCCAACAGCTACGTTGGCACAGCCGTGCAAGTGGCCATCGAAACGCAGGTTTCTCAGGCATGCGGGGTTCGCGTCGTCCGTGTCCCGCCCCAGGCATGGACAATCCAGGAGCCCGCCTAGGGTGCCCATAGCTTTGTGAAGAGTATGAGTACTTTGGCAACGCGCAGCTGTAAAAATAACTGTTTGCTTTGGTTGGCAGCAGTATCAACACGCCTTCTTACCTTGCTTCCCATGGTCGCTCAGATTCCCCTCTTCACTGCGAACACTTTGCTGGGGCCATCATCCAGGATATCCACTTCAGCTTGGTCCCCAAGCCGAGATCCGTGGTGGTGCAGGAGTGCATTGTCAATACCTGTGACAGCTTGCCTGGCTCCCATTGTGGGGTAAGGTCAGCCAGGTTCAGACGATCCTCAGTGGAGCCACAGTGCAGAGTAAGTTGGCACCTGTCTGCTATTCCAGCTGTAGTTTAACCGTTTCTCAGTAGAGGCAGATTGTGGCTTTGGGCCTTCTCATGGCCAACACAGCTTGGTCCGTGGTCCCTGACCCTGTGCAGGGCACTAATACCGCTCACCTAGGTGAGTGTATCCTTGAATTGGCATTTTACCCTGGTGCACATAATGTTGGGGCCTTTGCTTGTTCCATCAACAAGAGAGTAACCTAAGCAAGCAGTCTAGAATGCCATGTAGATTGCTTAACACCTAACCATACATCTGCTCTAGGTGATCGAGGGTAGGAGCCCCTACCTTGGAGTTCCACTGCACTGTGGCAACCGCTTCCAGCACCCCCAACTACGGGGGGATGACAATGTTAGCGCTGGAAACCGCAGCAGCCAAGCTGGCTGAGATCTGTGGTCGGAAGGTGCTTTAGCTGCAAGGCAAGTACCCATTGTGCAACTACTAGTATGGCTGCGAAAGTTCACCGGCAATGTGCACCCCGCTACGATCACCCAGATGTATACCTTGAGATAGTAATCTTCGAAGCAGAGGATCAGACTGTTGTAGGTACTGCAGACCCCATCATTTTGATGTCCGCACTCTCCCCTGCTTTGTTAACCTGTACCTAACCCAGATACTGTTACACACTTCACCAGGCTGCCGAGCTGGGTTTTTTTCAACAGCATGGCTAGGGCTTGCACTGCTGAACCTATTGGTTAGCCATACATGGGCACTGTTTGTTTGTCACTGCAGTTATGCCAGATATGCGTTCTCAGAATGCTGTCTGGCACATAGGGCACAGGTTCCTAGCTAGAAATCCAACCTTTCTGGTCACCCATGATTCTCGTGATGTGGGTGGGTGCCGTGTGCCTGTTGCAGGCCCTGATGGTCAGGTCGTGCACTCGACAACTCAGGCAACGCCTTATGAAGATGAAGAAGCTGAACAAGACCTTAATCCTGGTCCATGGCAGCAGATCTGAGAACGTCAAGCTGCTGCAGCAGGGCTATGCCACTGCGTCCTCTGCCGTCTTGAGCATGACCAACGTCCTCTGCAACCTGTACCTCACATCGGCCCACTTAAGAATCAAGGTGGTGTAATGCACAGCATACACTGTGGTGGAGCTCATCTGCAGGTAACAAACTTCAGGGTTTTAGGGGCTAGGGTTTAGGTTTAAGTTTTAAGGTTGGGGTGTAAGGGGTTTTAGTGCAGGAGGAGGCAGAGTTTCAGGCGGCCCTAAAGCTAGGTTTAGGGTGCTAGGATAAGGAGCCGCAGGAGGAGGCATGGTTTAAGGTGGCAGTAAAGCTAGGGTTTAGGGTGTTAGGGTAAGGAGCTGCGGCAGAGCTCTGGCTGTCTCTGCCTGGGGGCGGAAGGGCGGGCTGGGGCCCAGCCTGGGGTGTCAGAGGTTTTAGTGCAGGAGGAGGCAGGATTTGAAGGTGGCGGTGTAGCTAGGGTTTAGGGTCCAAGGATAAGGAGCTGAGGCGGAGCCCTGGCTGCTGACGCCTGCAGGCGGGGTTGGGGTGTAAAAAATTTAGTGCAGGAGGATGCAGGGTTTATGGTGGCGGTAAAGCTAGGGTCTGGGGTGCTATGGTAAGGGGCTTGCAGAATGTGCTTGTCAGGAGGGGCTAAACCCTAAGCCCTGTGCAGCCTTGATACCCTGCACATGTGTAAATGCAGAGTAAGTACATTGAAGCTCTTGTAACCAGTGATTGCATCTTATTCTGAAATCCTCGGGCAGACTGTCTGAAGACCCCCCTGCAACCTTCCGTGAAAGTCGCGAACACCCCCGGAGGGTTTTGGAAAATCTGCTATTTTACTGCGCTTTGGCCCAAAACGGTTGAAATGGACTAAAACGAATCAAAAAGCCCCATGAACTGCCGCCAAACTTCAGGATTCGCGGAATTTTCACTCGTTTTGATTCCGGACAAGTTGCTAAAATGGTCTAACTTTCGGAAATTTTTCACATTTTGCGCAAACTCTTCGAAGAACGAGGTAAGATGCGCTCAGTGCTTGTAACGCAGCATGGTATGTTGCTGTGTTCTTGGGCATGCCCTAATTGACCGCCTTAATTCATTGCCACAATTGCTTAGTATAAGTCTAGCCAGTGATTCATCTCATTAATGCTGCTGGCGTGATTGCTGCCACCAGAGACAGCCTGAAGAGCAGTTCCACTGAAGCAATGCCCACTCCCTTGAATGCTGGTTGCATGCTTCCTCTCAGCATTAGTGGCTTCATAAACTTAGGCATAGTATGTACTCCTTGCACAGTTAAAGCTCAGTTGTATGCACAAATAAATGTGCTCCCTGTTGTTGCCCATGTGCCTGCTATTACAGGTTGCCACAGGGAGTGCGGTTGGGTAGTCCGGGTGGTGTCTTTTCTCAGTATCAAGACATCCTCTTTGAGCTTCTCCAGATTCTTTCACTTTTCTTTTGATCCTCTCTACCCAGGTACTTGAAGGTGTGCACTCATGATGAGGCAGAGCATAAGTGTGGCATGGTTGTGCTCAAGCAGGGGCGGACGTGCTGATTGCGCACTGCATTGTGCACTGCGACAAGATTTGGGGTGCCTGCATGAAAGGGGGTGGTAGGTGGGAACGGGCTTTACGACACAGAAAAGCCCGAGCTGCTCCTGGCAGGTGCGTAGTACTGTAACAGCATTGTGGGCACTTGGTCAATTTCTTTCCACATCCAGACCAGTCCGCAGTCCCTTGTGCACGGTTTTCATTTGCCACAGCACAAATAGCTAAACATGCAATGCTAGAGAGCACTGATAGGCCTGATGCACAGCATACTGCTATACTAAGGCATTACGCTGTATGTCGTCTACTGCTTCCTGGCTATTGTGCTAGATACTGCTGTACTGCATATTACCAAAACGTGATGTAATGCGTGCTGATCATTGTCTTGCCCCTTGCTACCAAGCTGCTGCACAGCTGGCATGCAGCTCGCACGCATGCAGTTGACGCATTAGAGATGTGTGGTCTAGGAACCATCGTTTTTGGATCCATCCGATGGTGTGTCTGGTCATTTCGACCTAGCACCCCTCTTGCACTTTCCCAACCTTTGATGTTTGTTTGTTTATGTGCATATGACACCGTCCCACAATCTGAGGGTGTCCTGACCCTTGCCACATTTGCCAAGTCACAGGATGAGCTTGAACAGGCCATGCACTCCTGTGGCACTCAAACTCATGCAATCTTTGTACAGCTGTGGGTCTGGGCCTATGGCACTTTTGCTATGGCATTTATTGAAAAGCACCAGAATATGCAGCTGGCGGGTCCACAGGATTGCGTGATCTGCTGGTACTGATCCATTGCATGCTGCGACTGTTTGCTGCTGGAATGCAGGGCAGATGATGCAGGAGCACATCATGGGGTTCCACATCTTCGCTGAGCTCACTGGTGCCCGTCATGTGGGCGTACATTAAGTTCGCCTGCAAGGTCCATTTTGCAGCAGATGGGAGCGTCACACTGGCTGGGCCTATGGCACTTTTCGCTCTGGCATGTCATGAATTGTAAAAAGTGATGACACCGTGTCCTCGAGTCCCTAATGGGGAGCGTGCATATGACAGGAGTGACCTGTAGCAGGCTGGTACGGACGGCACGATAGGCTCTAGTGGTTGGCTGTGGTTGTGCAGTTGATTTGGGAATCATGGGATTTGGCTCTGAGACTTACAAGGGAGGCTTCACTGGTACCGAGGGATGTATGTGCTTGGGCTTGTAGTGGATGGAGTGTTTGGTCGTTTCGACCTAGCAGCCCTTTGCGGTTGCCACACCTTAAATGTTTGTTATGTTATGTTATGTTATATAGCATTGACTGCTGGTGGTAGGACCTAAGGTGTTCTGCAAAGTAATATAGTCACAATACATGTACATGTTGGCGCTACGTCTCAGAGTCTGACTGCTGCAGCGAAGCCCAGTGGCGCTGCTGACCAACGGGGAAACGTATTCACAGCGCGCATTGTCTGTTACCTAACGTCTACGAACGTTCTCCGACACGCTACGTGTACAGAACGTGTCCGACACCGTCCGTGTAGCCGGCCTTGTCCGATACGTTACGTGTCGCGGCCATGTCGGATATGTCACGTATCTTTTAGGGGTATATACATCAGTGTCAACAACGCCTTTATCGCCGCTTTATCGACATCAATGTAAACAAGGGCCCCAAAAACAGAGACGGATGCGCCATAGCGTGTCTCGCGGTACAGAATCATATCAATCAATCAAAACGCAAGACCAGCAATGCCAATGGCCAAACAAACCTAGGCCACAAACACAAGGCTCCTGATCACAATCACGAAGCCACACAACCGATGGTGGATTTGCCACACACAAGCTGAGGCTAGATGCAACGGCGTGCACACCAAGGGGAAACAAACACCACCACTAAAACCCAAAACCTGCTCCACTTCCATCACACATGGGTGGCGGGGAGGCAGCAGGATCAAGCACCACCCTATTAGGGGCTGGAGGTGGCTCCCACCACCTAGGTACTGGTGAACCACCATCCTCCCAGCCACTGAAAGGCACCACATAGCGCTCCACATGCTTATCAATAGCTTGCTTAGTGCGCCTTCTACACCTCACTAACCGTTGGCTTTCCCAAGGGTGCGTAAGATCCCACAACCTCTTCCTCCAAGCACTCTTAATCTGACATGAAGCCTCCCAGCTCCCCTCATCTTGACCAAGCACCTTCAGATCTGCACACACGCATTTCTCCCAGGTATGGCGAGGCCTACCCAGACCACCTACAGAATCATATGCCAAATCCACAAAAGCCATGAATAGAGGCTGATCGAATGCTACAGACTTAGAGATGACCTGGCGTATGGTGAACAGAGCATCAGTGAGGCCCCTCCCCTTCCTAAAAGCAGACTGGTTATCAAGCAGTTGTGCATCGATATGAGAACTGATCTTAGCCAAAATGACCAAGACATACACCTTCCCCGGTATACTTAGCAAGCTTATCCCCCTATAGCTATCTCTCACTTTGCGCTCTCCTTTGCCTTTATACAGTGCCACCAACAGTGCACGTTTCCACTCCACTGGCGCTTTCCCTGACTCCCACACCGCCACAATGACCCTGTGCAACCATTTCAGCATGGTCCCACTGAGCTTTAGCATAGGCGCTGCGATACCATCAACCCCAGGAGCTGCCCCATTACGACAGGCAAAGACAGCTTCTTCAACCTCCTGCACAGTAGGTGGCTGAGCTGCTGCTTCACTCTGCTGGTTTGCACCTTGCCCTGCCTCCATCTTCTGCACTAACTCCTCAATGGTCTGCTGCATTTGCTGGTCGAGCTTGGCAGGGCAGTTGAGGACATCAGCAAAGTGCTCAGCAAAGCACTTCACCACCTCCTCCCTGCTTTGGAACAGCTGCTTGCCATCAGCACCCCCTAGCACAGCTGTAGGAGCAGCAGAGCTACTGCCCTGCTGCTCCTTGAAGATCCGCTGGACATGCTTGTGGAACACGGCTAGATTACCAGCTTTTAGAGCATGTTCCGCAAACAGCGCTTGCTGCTTGAAGTACCGCTCCTGATCCTTCTTAACCGCTCGCCTAGCAGCATTATTGGCCTCCCTGTAATCTGCCCTGGTAGCATCATTAGGAGAGGACAGCACCGCTGCATGTGCTGCATGTTTCCGCTCAATCTTCTGCAAGGTCGCATCGGATATAGCGAAATCTCGGCGCCGCTGCTGAGGCTTGATAAACCCTAAACCCTAAACCCTAAACCCTATAGTCTCGAGCTGGTCCATGGAATAACACATCAAAGCGAGGCCATATTTGATTTTTCCCTTTATGCATGACTCCACAATGCGTTGCACCTGGTTGGGGCGTGCGTCAGAGCGCTGTAGATTCCTGCATTTGTCAGTGACTGTGGTGAGCATGGTTTTGTATTGTGCATCCCAATTGAGGTTCATGGTGAACTCGACGCCTAGGATTGTGAAGGGCTTTGTAGGGTCGTGGAAAGGCATATGGTGGCCTTGGATTGTCACTTCATTCAGGCGGCGCTTGAGCATTGCAGGGTCCGTGGGTTTGTCGGGGTGGGACTGGTAGAGTATACCAGTCACAGAAGTCTTGGTGGGGCTGACGATTAGGTTGCCCCATGTAGTATATTGGGATATCTTTTCTGCATGTACCAGCAGTTGCTTGTGGTTGTCAGCCATTGCGTTGAGGTCGTCGGCATATGCAAAATATGCACAGTTAAAATTTGAATTTGGTGGTAAGGATCCTGGTTGATATCCCCGCCCACCAACCGTGAGCCAGCGTAGAAGGGGTTCAAGGTAAACAAGGAATAGGAATGGTGAGAGGCTGTCTCCTTGGATGGTGCCTCTGTTTACTGCAATTGGGGGACTTGTGCCATGTGGTGTCTTGATCATTGTAGTCATGTCAGAGTACAGGTTTTTGACCACTTCAATAGCATCTGTGGGGAATCCCAGGTCGTAACATATCTGCAGAAGCCTGTCATGGTTGATGGTGTCAAATGCTTCGGTAAAATCCGATTGGAGGAGGTAGATATCCTTGCCGCAGAGTCGGGCGTCTTCCAGCAACATTGTGAACAATTCCAGTTGCTCTTGTGTGCTTCTGTGGGCTCTGAAGCCGCCCTGCTCATTGCTGAGGATGTTGTGCTTTTCTGCAAAGTTGGCCATGGATTGATTGACCATGCTGGTCCAGACTTTGTATAGGGAGTTTTCAAGGCCAATCTTTCTGTACCCTGTTTCGAAAGTGAGTGGGTCTTTATTGGGTTTTTGCAGCAATATAAGAGTACTGGATTTCCATGAGGTGGGCGTGCAGCCTGTGGCCCACATGATTTGCACAAAGTAGTGGAGGGTGGCCAGGAGGTCCGGCGGGGCCGCTTTTATAATGTCGTTTAGAACTCCATCAGGGCCTGGTGCCTTGCCTGACTTTAGGTTACGGATGCATTCTGCAAAGGCAAATTCGTCTTGGATGCTGCTGTGGAGCCATTGCCGTGCAGGAAGTTGCGTGGCTTCAGTCTCCAGCTCAAATGGATCTATGGTGTTGCCTCCTATGGGTGCAGGTTGGGATGCCCCCCATGGGTAGTTACGGGGTGCATCCTCCGGCATGTATAAGCCTGTCTTGGGGGGTCCTTCTGGGTGCTTCAATTTTGTGGTGGTTGTGCTTATGATATGTTCCTGTATTACGGTAGGATTGACAGTGATAGAGCCGTTAATGTTTAGGATCTTCAGTGCATCTTTGAAAGACTCGTGTTTGGCCCCAGTGAAGATTTTGTTGCCAAGCTTTTGGTTCCTGTCGGCAAGCTCTTGAAGCGATTTGATGTGTTTCTGGCGAGCATATGTTTGTTCCTTTCTATCAAGGTGTACTTGTTGGGTTTTCAGGTTGGCCGTGTATGTTTTTGTCTCCGTGCGTGCTAGCAGCTCATGCTCTGACAGGTCTTCTGAGTCTGGGACCTGGGCGCGTAGATCTGACATTGTTTGAGCAAGTTCGGAATCAGTGCAATTGGGTGCATTTCCCTGCCGTAGGGCTGCCAGTGTGCATCGTTGTTGCCTTAACTTTTTGCGTTTTCGTTGTGCAGACCTTGTCCTGTGCTTCATACCGGTAGGATTGGTGTTTTTGGTTTCGCATACGTCATGTACCCATGCACCACTCCGTGGGGCGTTCAAAGCGGAAGTGTTTCCTAGGAATTTGTAGGATGTGTCTGCAATTTTCTGGGTAGAGCTCCATCCACCTCATATAAGCAGTTTTGTTGCTGTCAGTCCATGCAGGCAGTATGTGGATACCAAAGACTGGTTCGCTTGTATACTGTGTGGCTGCTACTGCTGTGGCTATGTTCTTGTTTAGATCTTGGTCTTCATACTCTGGGTTGTGCACGCCTGCTTCGGTCCACTTGTAGCGGTAGGTGTTCCATCGTGCTCCAAATAGTTGATCTCTCTTGTGTATGCTATAATAGTTGGCAAACTCAGGGCTCCAATTGAGGGGACTTGCAAATCTCTCGTGGGAGGTCTGCGTGTGGCGCTGTATCACTCTGTAAATTTCTTCCGGTGTTGCCCAGTGGTTTGCAAGCTTGATTTTGCTGTGGGTTTTACTGTCAATGGTTGCTCCATCCTTGTATCGGCACATAAGGGCATAGAGCTCTTTTGCAAAGCTGCCTCCTTGCAGCCTTTTAACTAGCTTGGGTTTTGCTTCCTGTACTCGCTTGTACTGCTGATAGAGTATGGCAGCCCGTTCCACAGTAAGGGTAAACCTACACCGCCCGTCCGGAGTGTAGATGCAAGCCAGCTCGTGTTCTTCATTCCTTTCATTGCACCGCATCAGAATGGTGCGGATATACACTTCATGCTGGCCTGTGGGTTCGATGTCTGTGTGGGGGTTGATAGCCTCTGTGTGGACATGGAGTTTGTGCCTACATTCTTGACCAATGGTAATGTTGTATCGCGTGGAGTGGTTGGGGTAGTAATCACCCTGTTGTTGCAGAGAAGGCAGTTGTTGCTGTGCTTTAGCCAGCTGGTTTTGGGAGGCATGGGTTTGTGTCTCTCCTACAGGGGCATGCGGTTCTTCACCACATATGCTGGTGTAAACAGCCCATGCATCTTCCCAGCCCGAGCTCGAGCTGGTCATGAGGGTCTCTTTGTCTTCAGAGCTATCCTCCCATGTTATCAATAGGTGTCTGACCTCCTTTGGCAAGGAGTCTTCTGTCCATTGGTGATGTGTACATTCATTGCAGTGCCAGTGTTGGTTGTCTTCAAGGGCGTTCTGAGCATGGCTTTTTGCCTCTGGTGGGAGACACTCAATATGGTAGGCCCTGTGGCAGGTGTCACAGACAATAGCTGTAGTATCATGCAGGCTGGGTCGTTTACATTCAGGGAGTCTGCTGCAGCATTCAACCACGCTATTCTGTGTATCGTCCATGATTTCCTCTGTTGTTGCAGCCCTTGCATGAGCTATCCTGTATTTTAAAATGTTCTGAGCAATTTCTGCTACCCATCCTTGCATGAGTGTGGGCTTCCACCGAACTACTACTTGGTCTTGCTGAGCTGTCCTTTCCCTCTGGCCCTTTATTTTGCGGTGTTGGGCTGCCTTAGCTACTCCAACAATCGCCTCAATCTGATCAACATCGGCAGCATATCTTATGTAGAGTTGTTCAAGTTGTCTTTCTTGGGCGGTGGTCAGGGGTTGTATGGCGGTGAGTTTTTGGTAGGCCATGTACCCGGTGGCAGCCCGTGTATTAGTCCTGATTTGTTGAGGGGCATCCTCGAGCTGCCTGCGGATGGATGTGGGGGCACATTTGTTGCGACATTGCATGTTTTGTATGTAGGTCTGGAGCTCGCTGATTGTGTCCCGGGTTAGGTGAGGCTGCTGTTGGATTGCTGCCAGGCTCCATAGGGGTGCGCCCCTAGCATCTGCTGTGTCAACGACCTCGAGTGCTTGGAGGGTGCGTACGTGGTCTGGGTGGACTGTGTGTGAGTGTGTATTGGTTCCTTGTGTCATGCTGCACTTGTAGTCCTGGGTTGAGATTCCTGGCGCTTGTCGCAGCATATGGCACACCCTCTTATGTGCTGCTTGCTCTGTGGTTGTCAGCTTCGTGCCAAGCTTACGCTGTAATGCTTTTAGGTGCATGACTTGGCGACCTGTGGGTGTCAGCAGGTGTTGCAGGCTGGTTATGCCTACTTTGCACAGCCTTTGTATGTCTCGTCTGAGTAGCGGGGGGACTGAGTTTTGGAGTTGATTTTGCACGCTTGTGATTTGGCCCAGGAGCTCCGCGGGTTCTGGCAGGCAGTACATCGGCTGTCCATGCCGCATGATGGTCAGTCTTAGGTCTGCACATGCAATTTGTTGGCGCAGCCTGAGGCTGTGTTTTGCCAGCACTGGGTGTAGTTTTGCTGTCATGTGATCCAGGCAGTGATGGTCCTGGTCCATCCTGGGGCGGCTGATTTCTCCTAGAGGTCCATGATCATTCAGGGCTGCCACCAGTCGTTGGAGGGCCACTTCCTTGTATTCAACTTGCATGGAAGGGCAGCCCAGTCCACCTTTATCTATATCCTCATGGACAAAGGCTCGGGCAATGTAGAGGGGTAGGCCATGGGCACTTTTGCAGGCTCTGCTGATCAGAGAGTCAATGTTATGTATGTCCTTGTCACTATATGGTGCTACACAGAACGTGTATCTGACTTTGCTCCTAATACAGCTCTTGATTGTGCGCATCTTTTGATAGACCTTGGCATTGGATGCTTTGATGCCTTTGAGCATGCTCTTGAGTGCTTCTACTAGAATAGTATTGTGACTTGAAGTTGGTGGCTCCAGTCCATATGCATGGTAAAGTGGACTCCTAGGTACCTGAAAGGCTTTCGGGGGTCATGGAACGTGACAGGCTGTCCTTGCACCGTCACAGACGAGAGGATGCGCTTTAGGCTGCTGCTGTCATAAGGGTCTTTGGGGTTGGTGTGATATCTGGCGCCAGTGACGAGAGTCTTGGATATATTCACAATTAGGTTGCCCCATATGGAGTAGTTAGTTACTTTGTCCAGCTGCTTCTGTAGTCTAGGGGCTGTATGCGTCACCAGATTGAGGTCATCCGCGTATGTGCTGTCTGGGATATGTGCTTTGAGGCGGTCTACGGCCATGCTTTGTTTGTATACCCCAGGTATGTAACCATTGACTCCTACTCTTAACCACCTTAGGGTTCAAGATATACGATAAAGAGGAAGGGTGATAGACTGTCACCTTGGATGGTGCCTCTCTCCATAGGGATGGAGCTGGTGCTGCCATGGGGGGTTTTTATGGCGGTTGTCGCATTAGTGTAGAGGTTTTGTACTACATCTATGGCATCTGTGGGGAAGCCCAGGTCATACAGTATGTGCAGAAGTCTGTCATGGTCAATGGTGTCAAAAGCCTCTGTGTAGTCTATCATTGCGAGGTATATGTCTTGCTGAGTGAGTTTGGCATCCTCAAGGATCATGGTCATCAGTTCCAGCTGGTCTGAGGTGGTCCTTTTGTTTCTGAAGCCTCCCTGGGTGTAAGTGAGGATGTTGTTGCGCTCAGCATGGTCTGACATTGCCCATGTTATCATCCGTGTCCAGAGCTTGTAAATGGTAAGTTCCAAGCCGATGCGGCGGTAATACTTGAGCTCCAAGACGGTGCCCTTTTCTTTCCACAGAAGGGCTGTGGTGCTGTGTTTCCATGACTTTGGAGTGCAGCTTGATGCCCACATGAGTTGGATGAAGGCATGGAGCATGCGCTGACCTACTGGGGGGAGAAGCTGTAGCATTTCATTAGTTACCCCGTCAGGGCCGGGGGCTTTTCCGTGTGATAAGGTCTTGACACATGCCTGGTAGGCCTGGGCATCTTGTATGTGAGAGTGGAGCCAATTGTGGGGTGCAGCTCCTGTAGTAATGGCTGTTTCCAATTGGAATCGGTCAGTCGCACCCTCCTGTGCCCACGGGTACTGGCGAGGGGCCTCACTTGGCATGTATTTCCCAGTTTTTATTCCAGTTGCAGAGACCATCTTTTTGGTATAGTACTGTTCTATGATTTCCACAATGGCCTGTGGGTCGGTGATCAGCCCCTCTTCTGTATGTATGGCGTGCAGAGCTGCAGAATTCCGTCCTTTGTATTGGCCTGTGATGATCTTGTTCCCTATTTTTTGCTTGTCATCGTATAGCGCCTGCATTTTCCTGAGGTGCTCCTGCTGGCACAGTTTAGCATGCTCTCGGTCTATTGTGCGGAGTTCCTTACCGAGGTCTCGCTTAAGCTGCTTTAATCCTTCTTCTGGTGCTTGTAAGGGGCTGGCCTCCTGCAAGGTTTCCCACTTTTCTTTAAGCATGGGTTCCACGATCAGGGTGGCATCTTGGTGCCTGATTGCTGTGGCCACTTGCTTGGTATTTGCCTTTATGCGCTTCCTTGCTTTGGCAGTGCCCCGAGGGTACATATGATGTCCGGCCGGATTATGTTGAACTGTGGGTCCACTGTTCAAGGCAGTGTCTCTTACCCCAGTGAGTAAGTCGATTATTTGGTCTCCAAGAGCATCAATCAGGGCCTGGATTTCTTGTTGGGACTGGAGGCCTTCAATCGACGGTATGGGGGCCGGCTGCCGAGGGCTTTTGGCCGATATGCTTGCCCAGTGGGGGTGGACGTCTTGCTGCAAAATCCAACCGTTCGCAGAGCTTTTGAATATCTTCGCCGTGTTGCATTTCAATGATGTCTCGCAGGGTATTGGCCTCGTCCAGCGTTAGGGGGAGCTTAAGCTTTTTGGTGTCGGGAATGGCAGGGGGTCTATCAGGAGGGGGGATCATGTTGAGGGCCTGGTATGGGATGTCCACTTGTGATACATCATGATCAGTGGTGCTACCGCCCATGTCAATCACAGTGCATTGAGCTCCTGTTGTAAGTTGTTTGTCATTGGTGAAGAAGTCATCAATTCTGCTTGCTGGCTCTTCCCCTGCTCCTTGGCGCCATGTGAATTGTCTGGCTTGGGAGGCAGTGGGGGGTTCTAATGGGTGGAGCTTGCTTTCTGTGATCATGTGCCTGTGTTGCCGGTCTGTGTGGATACAGCAATTGCTGCGCCTGTCGGTATTGGCAAGTGTGGCATTGAAGTCGCCACCAATTAGGATGTAGTGCGGATCGTCTGTGCTATTTGCTTCTCCACTAAGAGTTGCCAATGTTTTATAGATTTCATCTCTTGTTTGCTTGTCTTGTGACTGTCCTGTGGGCATGTAGACCCCCACCACGTCTAGCGGAGTAGAGCTTGGCACACGAATCTGGACCGCTTTGATGTATCCTTGTAAGCTGTCTGGGGTTGTAATAGGCACAACCATGCCCAAGTCAGGGAACTTTTTGTGCAAGAGGATGAGCACTCCTGCTTGTGGTTCATCCTCGCTATTGTTCTTGCTGCTGTAGTACTGGTAGTACCCTTGACCTCCCAGTCCCTTGCTTATTGACTTTCTGCTTGTCTTGGTGGCTTTTGTTTCCGTAATGATCAGTACCTCTGGTTTGTGCTTGTGCAGGAGCTCCAATATATCAGCTCTGCCTGTACCGAGGCCCCTGATGTTTAAGGTCATTATTGTGAACTTGACTGCGTGCGCTGGGACCGGGCCCTGTATTCCGGGTGATGTAGCTGGGCTTTTTGTTACCTGCAGGTAGGTGGGGGGTTTGTCTTCGTCGTTAAGCGTGGGGGTGGCGTGGGCTGAGTCTAGAGGATGAGACTTTTGCGCCAGGCCAGGTTGTTGTGGGGGATACAACTGCTCGGGTGCAGGCCGTTGGGCTGACTGCGAAGCATGTTGTCTACTGTCATGTGGTGCAGATGGCTCTACAATGCTTGGGACTGGTTTTGTTTGTTCGGTATAGGATGATGGAGGTATTAGGGCATCGTCTTGATGATGGGGTCTTAATTCCTGGGCGTGATGCGGCATTGAGAGTGATGGGGGTGGATCTGGGGGAGGGCCGCCAGTGACTGCCTGTATGCAGTCTTGCGACTGGTGGCTTTGCAAGGGGATCTGATCATGGGCGTCTTTTGGAGCTGGTCTAATCAGGTAATGGCAGATGTTGTGCATATTGAGGGCCTCAGTTGTGGTGCTAGCAGCTTTTGGGGCTTTGTCAGGCCCTTTGTGCTTGGGAGGGGGCAGTAGTTGTTGCTTAATCGGGGAGGACTCAGGGAGCGCTTGCAGCGGGTCATTTGGGTCTTTGTTCATGCAACCTATTTTGGGGGCTGGTGGGGTCGGACGGGTGCCATCATCCGTAGTAGGGACTGAGTAGTATGTTGTGCCGTGTAGGGGTTGGTGCATGACCTCCTGAATGTGTGTTGTGGGCTGTGCTAGCTTGTGGAAATAGTTGCCTATGTCCGGTATACTGGAGCTGTGGGCATTTGGGTTGGCTGTCTTTGGTGCCTGGATGTTTTGTGGCTTGCTGGGCTGCTTGGGCTCCCTGGGGTTCATTGGTGCATGTTCATCCACTTTATTGATGGTAGTCTGAATCAGGCATGCACGTTGTGCTGGACCCTGCCGTGTGTTCAGGTGAGGGAGTGTGTTGTGGTTTCTCATAGGGACACGAGCTTGCTCGTGCTTCCTCCCCTTCCAGTCTCTGCTGATGTGCTAGTAGTTCCTCGTCTGTGAATTCACAGGAATCTAGCATTCTGCTTTCTGTGCATTGTTTGATTATGTACAGAGTGCCATGGATATTCTTCCAGTCGGCCTCGGTCATGATTTTCACCTGGGCTGTATGGGCAGCCTGGTCGAGGGAGTCAACTAAATACCAGTCGGGTGTAGGGCCATTGTCAGTCCTTCCCTTTCGCACAACTTGCCAGTGTCTGCTGCCATTTTGCCCAGCGAATGGATCAATTGCATAGTTTATCATGAAAGCCTCTGCCTGGTGTAGCAGTCCTATGATTGCTTCACTGGAACTGCCCTTTTGCAGCTGGGCATGGCCAGTTACCACTTGCATCTCCAGAGATTCAGTGCCTTCGCAGACCCTTCTGCACCAGAACCAATAGAGGATACGTTGTAATGCAAGGTCAGAGTAGTTACCCGTTCTGGAATAATGACCTCCTTGCTGTTCTTGTTTGTCCTCCCCTGCAGGCCAGGTCGCTTGAAGGTATTTGGTGACCTCTGGTGGAGTGGCAATGGCATGTCCTACCATGGCTTCTAAGGCGTGTATCCCACAGTGACTGGCAATTTGACGGCACACTCTAATCCTCAGTGGGGTTGCTGGCCTCCAAAGACTGTGATGGTGGCGTGTGTCTGCCTGTTTTTGGGCTTTGGTAGGTTTGTTGTGGGGGTGGGAGTGCTTCAAATCGGCCTGGGCTATCTGTGGTGCTTTGTTGCTCTGTGCATGGTTCTGGCGCGTGCTCTTTGGGAGCTGTTTAGATTGTCTTGCTCGGGCTCGGGCCTGTGCTATTCTCTGGTCCCGGGCGTGGGCTCGTTCTGTATCCTCTGCGATCCATGCAGCAGCAGGGCGCGCAATGGGGCCTGCTTTGGTGAGCTCAATTCCTTCTAGGTTTACATAGTCCATGTGACTTCTGTTGTCGGGGGCACGTGTGTGTCTATGTCTGTACAGTAATAAGCCAGTGGAGTGGTGGAGGTAGGCGTCAGCCGCTATGGTCGTGCTGATTGTGCCATCAAATGCTGCCCAGTCTGCTTCAGTCAGTTCCTTTATTTTGTGTGATGTTGCGTAGGGGATTGAGTCCAGGCTGTACCATTTGCCGTTGATAGGGCTGCGTTTCCAGCATATGAAGTGTCCTGGCTGGTGCAGGAACAGTGCATTGCAGCCTTGCGGTGCTAGGGCGAGTACCCGTGCCTTTGCTGAGGTAGTACTGACAGACTGTTGTGGGCGGTTTTGGGGGTTCTCCAGGACAAGAAGGGTTAGGTCTATGGTTGTTGTGTAGTATAGCAGCTTGTTAATAGCCTCCCATCTGAACCATCCGTCGGCATTGCAGTCAGGCCTCTCGCCGTCTGCTGGTCTGGGGACTTGTGGGTGTCGGAGTAGTGCTTGGGCTTCATTTGGAGTGATGATTGCTCTGCCTGCCATTGCATTTAGTGCGTGCAGTGCACAGTTCCCGCGATCTTGGACTTGGCAGTACAGTCCTACTGTTTCTGGTGTGACCCACAGTGTGTTTGAGGAGGGAAGCTGAGGCTGCGCATCTAAGTGATCCCGGTTGCGCATCAAAGTTTCATCGCACGTTCCGCTGGGCTCTTCGTGATCGATCATTATAACATCTTCTTCCTCACTGTCAATCATCATAGCCTCTTCGTCCTCATTTTCACTCATTATAGCATCTTGTCTCTCACCATCAGGTTCAAAGAGGGGGTTCACATGGTACTGGCGATCGTATCTCGAGGTATGCAGGGGTCGTGCGACATGTTCTGGCTGGTGGGAATGTGGCGCGCGTGGGTTCTGTTTGGTCGATGCCTTAGTGCTGGTGCTGCCAAGGGCCAGTCCAGGGACTGCTGCTCCAAGCATATCATCTATTCGTCTGCTGCCATGCTCCGGTTTTGGTCTGCGCTTGACTGTGTAAGGGGCATTCGAACAGCGCTTCTGTGTAGTCCTGGGGATCTTGCCTCCGCCTTGCATGCTTGGCAGAAGGGGAGGGACAGGGCGGAGTACTGCCATGGTGCGCTCTGTACTGCCAATAACCCCGGGTTTCTGCACCGGACCCTTACCAGAGATCTTGTGCTGCTGTTCCTGCTGCTCTGCTCTCTCTGCACCTTCTTTGCCGTAAGCATCACCTATTTGCTGGCCGATCTGGGCGGGTAGTGAGCGTCGTGCATATGTGTGCTGCCTGAGCAGTGTCATGGCGTCAGAGGGTAGAGCTCGTGCTGGCTCAAGCGGTCTTAGTGCGTGTCGTGCGGCTTTGGGCAGGCGTTTTACATATAATTTCCGCTCATGCGAGCTTGCTAGGGCTGAGATTCCAAAATGTTCCAGGAAATAGTCTGCAGGGAGCCAGGCCCATTGTTCGGGCGTTACACGGAGCTTGTTTGCTGGCATCAGCCCTTGGCCTGCAGGAACAGCTGCATACAGATGGGTGTCCACTGGGTCCTGGATGATTGAGAATGTGCTGTTCACCCATGAGGGAATCAGCCGGTCCTCCAGTCTGGGCATCACCAGCAGGTGAGTAGGACAGTACACCCACACAGTCTTTGGGGCAGCATGGCATGGTTCCTGGCAGCATGCAACAACTCGGTTCTGGTGCAGTGCCATTTGCAGCAGCTGCTTGTAAGTGGTTTTGCTAGGAGGGTTAGTATCCTGCGGAATTTGGCAGTAGCTCCTTCGGTTGTGGCCTTTAACCTCAGTTTGGGTTTGGTATTGGGGCAGGCTGCATTCAAGATCGCTGTGAAATGTGTAAATCTTGTACGGGCTCGTGTAGAGCTGTAGAGATATAGGCCGTTTTGGATCCGAGCATGTCATGATCTGCACATTGACATGCCCTTCGCTGGTTTTGAAGTCAGCAGCAGTAAGGTCAACCCTCAGCGGCTCCGCTTCAGTGTTAGTTGGTGTGAGCTGCAGCCGTATAACCACTCTTTCGTATTCTAGTATGGCAGTGTCCTTGAACCGCATGGAGTAGCAGTGCATTCGCTGTGCTCGCCCAGCTGCCATTTGGGTGCTCCGCTTGTCATGTCGTGCTCGAGCTATCTTCACATAATGCCAGGGACTCCTGGCTACTGCTAATTTATTGCTACTTGACCTCAGGTCTGCATCTTTTGTAGGAGTTAGCTGCATTCTGGTGCTTGCTGTACATGCCTTTAGCTGATTGTCATCCTGCTGTCTCTGATTGCAATTAGTACCCCCCTTTGGTTTTGAGCAGTATCGTAATGCCATTAGAAGCATACTTGCATTTGAGTACAGCACACATGCTTCCAGCAGGTGCTGGTAAAAGGTATTGCTGCAACCATGATCAAACAGGCATAGGTCTGCATTGTTCCCTTGAGTTACCTGGCTTACTGAGGTTGTGTGCTGCCTCCTTGTTCGCAGGGGGAGGTAGTTGGGCTTTGTTAAGGAGCCAGTCTTTGGCGTGGTGGCAGCAGAGCTGCAGCTGCTCAGGATCCTGTGCTGGGTGAGCACTTCCTTATCTCCAGTTGCTCCGTCCGCTGCGATGCTGAGGCTGGTGGCCTGAAGAAAGGCTGTAGAGGCTTTGCTTAGTCTGCCAAGTCCTGTTGGGGAGTGCAGCATTGGCTGGTTCGCTGTGGGCTGCTTAGGCGTCGAGATGGACGCGATGCGCTGCTGGCCTGGTTCTGGGCTCGCTGCTGAACTTCTCATAGGTTCTTTCTCTGTTTGTTGGGGGCATTCTTGCTGCATGTATCCACTCCTGGTATCAGCATTGGTATCTGCATGTTTTGGCTGCTTTGAGTCCCGTGATCCCTGCTGGTTGTTCCACAGTGCGGTCTGGTCTGGCCGGCCGGCCTCTGGCAATGGTAACTGGACGCGTACGGTCCCTTTATATGTATTATCTTGTGTACAGCCTCGCGCTGTGTTCTTTGGGGTGTTCAAACTGTTTTCTGGGTTCGCGCCCAGATGCCCTGGCTCGGGAGGGAGCCCATGGAACGCCTGTCTATCCATCCGGACTCGACAGGGAAGCTCACACAGCGCATCCGACCCTACCTGGCTAAGGATTGGCTGCCATGCTGCTTCGTCCAGGGCTCCGCCCTTTCGCTCAGCCGCAAGACATGCACGCAGATGTGTTAGCGTCTAAACAAAAACATCGGCCCCTCCCTTGCTGGTTTCCCTTGGTTCCTAATGGTTATGATGTTTCCATTCACAAGTGGCACCTACTGCTCGTGCTGTTGCTATTGCTGTTCCTTCAGCTTACTGCTGCGCCCTGGTGCTTCTCTGCTTTCGCTACTGTCAGTCTCGCTCACGTATATGCTCACCTTGCTGAGCAGCTCCTGCTATCATTCCCTTCCTGCAGCTCCTCCTCCTGCTCCTTAGTAGTCTACTGCTGTCGCCCATGGCGCCTTCTTGTGCTACTGCTGCTGCTGCTGGGCCTCTTCTTTGCTGTTGCTGCCCATACCACTCACTAGCCTGCAGATTACATCTCTTCCCCTGCTAATATTGCCACTTCTGCTGCTGCTGCTTCTCCAACACTTCAATGTTGCTTGTCCGCTTGTCCATCCATCCAATGTTCGCAGCTGAGCAGCTTGCAAATGCTGCTGCTGCTGCAACTTGTATGGTACTCGCTCATTATCCTACATACCTGCTGCTGGACCCTCCTTCTTCAATCTTCCTGCTGCAAGGTGGTGCTGCTTCTGTAGGCTGTTCTCTGCCACTTCTGCTGCTGCTCACTGGATGAGGTTCTGCTGCTCACTGCTGCTGCTGCAGGGGTTGTAATGTATCTTTTTTTCCTGCCCCCTATGTTCTCCTGCCAAGGCTGCCAGCTTGTTTGATCAGTCCAGTTTAGTTTGCTGGTAGCGGTGGTACAACTCTTTTGATTGCTGCCCTGCTGTAGGGTCAGATTCACCTCCATACTGCTCTAGCCTGCCGTTCTGCTGCTTTGACTGTTTGTTTTATGGTGGATGACTCAATGTAGGGAACACCACACAATAATGTGCACCTAACAGCCGACTTTGGTACTGCAAAATGGCAGTCAAACAGCCTCAGGCTAATTGGGTTACCGTCTTAGAAACTGCCACAAGGCATGTGTGTGGAACTGATGTTAACTTGACGTTCGCATATGTTTGACGTTACTGTACCGTGCAAATGCTGATCAACTGACGTTAAATGATGCAGCAACAAATTGATGCCTTTTAACGCCCAAGGTATGCACAGTTCAAGTTTCCGGGTGATTGCAAACTAAGCAGTGCCGGTACTTAGTGGATGGCTTGGATCCCCAGATCAAGCGAGCCACGGCCACAGCAATCAATCACCGCCAATTGTACTTGGAGAGATCATTGCACAACGCAAATTCAAAACAGACTATGCTAATCAGACAAACCATACGGTGTAGACATTTAATCCCCGGTGGGATGGTGTGAGAGAGAGAGAGAGAGATCTACGCGAGGAGACCGTTTATTGTTCTCCAGCGTGGGATTGTGGGAAGGGTTCCTTGGTGTATATGGGATGGTGTAATGCAATGCTACCATGTCATTGTTTCAGCTTGCCCACTGGCCATGCAATCTGCTGCATGTTGTCTGATGTGCCAGGAACGGGGCAGCAAGGGGCCCTAGGGCAGGCATCATCTTCCGCATATAGGACACAATACTAGAATCCCTGAGCCAGCGAACTATTTGCCTGCCTACGCTGCTTGCATTGTACGCATGGCTGCTGCTGCTGCTTCACGGGAGAATATGCATGCAGCCATTCCAGTGGCTTTTAGGCACAACATGGCAATGTATGCCCAGTTTTGGGGTATGTTGGGAAGGTTGCTAAGCCAGTTCTGGGCTCCGAATGGTAGTGGGCCTATCTATATGTATTAGGTGAGGGTCCACTCCCTTAACATATGCAAGAAGGGATTTCCCCCCTTCTCTGCGTAGTTCTCTCTCTCTCTCTCTCTCTCTCTCTCTCTCTCTCTCTCTCTCTCTCCTGGACATGGTGCATGCAACTTTGAAGTTTGCTGTGTGTACCAGGGTGGCATGGTTTTCTCATAAGTCTGGAGGTCCTAATGCACATCTATTGCCAGAGGTTCTGCTCGATACATATCCACATTTACATCTGTCTGATTCAGAATCTGAGGATGCATCCGACATTGAAGAGTTGATAAGAGTGCAGGCAGATGTATCATCCCCACTGGTTTGAGTGATCGAGTGAGCTTTTGATAGCTGTGTGTATGTAGGTGCTAGTATCATGATTGTGTTTGTTCTTGGCCAGCACTCCGTTCATATGGCAGCGGCAGCAGCAGTGAGCACCAGCATCAGTGGGGACAGCAGAGTTTCACGCGCCCTCAGCAGCTGTAGCGGGCAGCGACAGCACCTGCAGCTGTCAAGTGGCATAGGCCTTCTTGGGCGAAAAGGGAACCCGGGATGCAACGGGCGCAGCGGAATTGCCCCATATATCATTACACTCGTGCAAAGCTCTCCCCTAGCTAGACCGGATGGCGAACGACGGTAGACGTAGGCCTTTACCGATGTACTGCCGAAGTACCGGAATGGTCAGGCGAGAGGCTTTATTGGGACAGGAAACTTACAAGTAGTGTCTGGGTACACACAGAGTACTATGGAAGGAACACAGTAGATAGGTACACAGCCAAAGGTATACAACAAATACTCAAGACAGCTTGATTGAGTTGACTGAGTTAGTTGAGTTAGTTCAATGTCTCAACTCTCTCCTTTATATATGGCTGGTAACACAGCCCATATCTTCTAGAACCATCTAGAGTGGAACCTTCTCCACAGTTCCATCCATTACCAAGCCATACGTAACCACTACATCACTCTAGAACGTTCCACATGTTTCTTTCCAGAAACTTCCAGAATAGACCACTACTTTCCACACACTTCCAGACACATCTTTAAACCCTAAAACCCATAATTCAAACGTTAAACCCTAATACTAAAACCCTACTCCATCTGTCATCATTACATCCTGCCCCCCCTCTTTCTGGGAGCATCGCCCCCGATGCTCTAAATCAAGCCAAACTTAACTGCGGCGTCGATGCGCTTTGCGTGAGCTCTTTTGCTGGGCAGGCAATGCGCCATGATGACTAGCCTCATAGGCATCAATCAAACTCTGCTCAACATCACTAGCCGGCCGCCACATGTCATCCTCTGGACCATAGCCTTTCCAGCGGACAAGGTACTCGGTTCTGCCACGGCTGATTCTCTTATCCAGCAGAGCCTCAACCAGGTACTGCTCATCATCTGGCACAACTGGAGGTGGGTGATAGACTGTAGCATCCACATGCGTTGGGAACTCAGGGTCCTTGTGCCAGGGTTGCAGGAGGCTGACATGAAAGACAGGGTGAATCTTGAGGGATTGCGGAAGCTTCAGCTTGTAGGCAACAGGACTGATAACTTTCTCCACGGTGAATGGTCCAAGGTATTTAGCTGCAAGCTTTTTGCTCATGGTGGATGGTAGTTGCAGGTTGGTAGTAGATAGACGAACTTGATCGCCAATCCGGAATGTCAGCTCCCTCCGGTGTTTGTTGGCTTGTTGAGCTTGCCTGACATGTGCCTCATGTAGCTTGGCCTTAGCATGCCGCAAGGTGTCTACTCTACCTCCTGGAGGACTGCTACAGCCATTACCAAGCCATACGTAACCAATACATCAAACAAACAAACAAAAATTTAAGGTGCGGCAACCGCAAAGGGCTGCTAGGTCGAAACGGCATCACTCTAGAACGTTCCACATGTTTCTTTCCAGAAACTTCCAGAATAGACCACTACTTTCCACACACTTCCAGACACATCTTTAAACCCTAAAACCCATAATTCAAACGTTAAACCCTAATACTAAAACCCTAGTCCATCTGTCATCATTACAGCAGCTGTGTTAGGTGTTGAGGTGCCATAGAGGAAGGGCGGGATGGCCAGTCGTAATTTACCACTAATAAACAAGAGGAAGATCCGGTTCCTGCGTGTAAAGTCAGGGTAATTAACCTGTCCAACGTTTACACGGGATTTCGTAGTGGCAATCCCACTAGGAACTCACATGTAAACGTTGGACAGGTGATGCCGAAGAGTTAATTGTCAGCTTAGTCCACTGCGAACTTACCGGTTAACGTTGGTGACAGGTGATTCATGCCGAAGAACTAAATTGTCAGCTTTTCCCACTACTGAACTTTCCGGTAAACGTTGGACAGGTGATTCATGCCGAAGAGCTAAATTGTCAGCTTTCGCTTCCAATCCTCTGCAGAAGCCATATAAGATCGGGCATTTGAGAGCGAGTGCAATCCATTAACCGCGCTCTCCACGCTCTGCATGCACCTTGCCCGACGGAGTCGTATCTTTAAGCTATACGGTACCAGCTTCCGAGTGAGAGCTTCACTTCTGAACCTCGGCCAACCGGTGGTAAGGTAAGGACACTATACTCTGAAGAGTCCGCTAGAGCAATTATGTACGCACTTGCACATTCGCTGCTGTCCCTCGCCTGAGTACAGTCAGCTGCAAGTCAAGGCTAGCAGGGCTCGCTCTGATCGACTCTCTGGATATGCCCAGATTCCCAAACATTGCAGTCATGGATTCATGCATGCATGCAGGCATGCCTCGCTCAGCTCTTTTAGAATTGATTGGCTTACCCCCAACAAGCGGTGCCTTTACTTGCCAATATTTTGGTAGATCTGTGAGCAGCATACCCAAACGACATACAGCGACCATCACCCTGCTCGTGGCAAACCATCCACCACGCACTCGTGCCACTCAATACATATCAGGAGTAGTTAGCTGCCGCCTGCCAGGCAAGGCTTGCTAAAACTTACAGTGACATCTGCTGACGCCACATTTGTTTCTGCTCCCTCATGCAGGTAGTCCAAGATCATGGCGTCCAAAGTCTTTGTGAGCGCTGTGGTGCTCCTATGTGCTCTGGCTGTTGCCGCTGCCGACTCTACCTGTAAGAACGATGGCGATTGTGCTGCCATCGGAGCAGACTGGACCTGTGTCAATGGAGGGTGTGCAAGTAAGTGCTGGACCCTATTGAGCCACATGGCGCCACATGGAGCAGCAGCATCAGCTTAGACATCATAGATTGGCCCCTTGCTAAGGTGGGTGGCACTGTCCCCACCGGCCCTTGCTTTGAAGGGGCCATTTGGCTTTCTGGTAATCTGGTAATCTGGTGATTTGGTAAAGTGTGCTATATTGTTATAAATCTGCTGTGAATGCCAGCAGAATTTCAAATGCAAGGCATTGAGGATGAGCAGAGTCATGTCTTATAACTGCTTGGCAGGTACTTTACTCCCCACCTTCTCTTACTTGCTTGTCCATATGGCTTGCTTGTCCATCATGCACTTGCTGACTGCACTAACCTTGTGCTGCTGGGTGCTGCAGGAAAATGCGCCACCCCTGGTTACAACAGCCAGGCTGGCTTGTGCAGTGGCGGAGCAGACCCCTTCGCCGGTGTGTACTGCAACTCAGTGGAAGGCACCGCCAACGGTGTCCTCATCACTGACCGTTACGATGTAGGAGGGTTCCCTGCACGGGCGGGCTATGGATGCAGCGTAAACACTGATTGTGACAAGTATGGTCCTGGATACCACTGCAATTACTTTGCACCCAAGGGTGGGGCCAACGCCACCTCTGCCCCCTCCCCTGTGTGTGCGAGGGCTGCTGCTCCTGCGTGCTTCCCGCTCATCCCTATCGATGATTTGAAGAAGGTCCCCAACTGGCCAAGCTGTCCTGACACCTGCCCCATCTAAGCGGACTCTGTCAGTGTATGTATGGCTCTTGAGCTGTCTCATGACTAGCTAGGGTTTAGCTAGGGTCAGGATAGCCAGGCCTACTGCTCCTTAGGCTTTTTTGAAACATGCAATCATGATGTATGTGTCATGTGCATGGTGTGTGTGCAAGTCAACCAGCTGCACAGTGGCTGCTTATTTGCAGATGAACTGTTGTGGCATTATATATAGAGGGGCCTGCCTCCTCATAGCCTTGTTGTCCTGAATGAAAATGACTCCAAACGTTTGTCCAGCCAGTGCCGTGTGAGAGAGCCGCACATGCGATATGATGGACCACAGTGCCAGGGAATGTTCATTCAATTGGTGACATGGCATAGAAGTACTGTGTAGTACATAATGAGATTGACCAGCTGCTGCCACGAGATATCATGGCTGCCACTGGATGCCGTGATACAATGGGCTGTTGTTTAGTAAGTTGTTAGCAGTTGAACCTGTCCTGAGCATTTCTGATGTATGCTAGCGCAACTCAATGTTTGCCATCTCACAGAATGGCTTGCGGGCAGCTGTCACTTGCTGGTGGTTCCCTTTGCCCCATCTCATGATATGGCTGAATGGGAACGTGTTCCACTGAGTTTTTAGATGTCATCTGGCACATGATCCCTGACGTGAGTTAATTTGTGAGTGAGTTAAATTCATGTGCTGGAGCTTGATAAGGGCAGGTGAAGGGATCATGATGCATACGATGCAGTTCGTACTCATGAGCACGTGTGTGTACGGCAGGTTGTTGAATACACGTGATTTGCCCCGACTTACCGCACTTGGGAGCTAGTACTAGTACTTGCGCACGCTGTAGTGCCCTGCTAAAACATTGCTGGGTGGCGTTGGCCACTGTACTGCAAACCCATAACTCTCCTGCAAGTTGATGGAACGTACCGTTGATTGTGCTTGAACTGCCTGGCTGTAACATGAATGGAATGATGATCTGCCTGTCTCAGTCTTCTAGTTGATTGCCGTTACCAAGTACGTAGCAGCTTGCAGTATGGGTCCTTCGCTGATCCTTTGTTTTCCTCCCCACGCACACACTTATGATGCCTTAGCTTGAAGGAAGACAGTTACATAACACCACAGTAAGCAGACACGATACACCAACACAACAGGGCACACCAACCGCAGCACTGCACGTACGTTCCGCAACTGCGTGCAGCAATCCAATTCATCTCATCGCATCGGCTAGTGGTCACGGTTTGAACCAATCACTTAAAACAAAGAAAATGGCGTTAAGAGCGGATCTGCAATTTGTTTGATGGACTTGGTATACATGCACCCGCATGGCCGGTAGCCTACTAATCAGGCTTATGGTGACTTTCATTCCGAATTGCCACCTGCAAGTCGAAATCGAGAACCTGTCAATCTCACTGAGCGGAGGGCCTGTGACGCCTGGACATGCGCAGCAAGTGTTCAAAGGTGTCCCATAACTTATTAGGAAGTCATGCAAGCAATCAGGTGGGCCACCGGTGTCGTTTCTTTGTCTCCCATGATACGAGCAGCATCCCCCTTCGTAGATGCACTATCAGGTCTGCAACGTTTCGACGGTAAAGGTGCTGTACGTGACATGGATCCATTTCTACTAACTAAACAGAGATGATAACGTGGTGTAAGGGCTTATAGCTTGCAAAGAAACAGGTTTGGCCAAAACGCGAACACCAAGCATGGCCTGGACACAAGGAAGAAAGCAGTACCTTCGGTGACAAATAACTGCTTCTGCCTTCAGATACTAAGTTAAGACATGTATCGGGGGGCTGCGCTGCTCTTGCGTTGCAGTATTGAGAGACTTTCGCCAGTTATAAGCTGCTGAGGCAAATCCGGATTTCGATGCGGGGTGGCAATTCGGAATGAAAGTTGCCATATAAGCGATCAGGCGCTGCGCGAGCAGAGTTCTGTTCAGGAAGGCAAAGCCGAGCGGAGATGACAGAGAGAGAAAGAGAGGACTGTAAGTGTTTACACCCGATGGCAAAACGTCTCACTAAGTGCATGCATTCCTTGCTGACCCTTGGTCATCATATCACCGATCCTCACCCTTCTTCCCGCCTGGCATGCATCGGCATGTTAGACTGTACTAATGTGCTTTGTGGAACAACATCACATGCGGGATGCTACAGGAATCTCACGACACCGCCACGTCATTGCTTTATACTGTCTTGCTTATGTTACGCGTGCTCTCATCACCAGCAGGTGGCAAGCCGCCAAGTCACAGCATCGAACCCCCGTCCAAGATTTGAGCTCCACACACGGTATTCGCAGCTGTCTCTTCAGGTTACGTGATTACATTACACAATGGGCCCACAATTCCACAAACAGGGGCACCCGTAACTACGAGCCAAGGTAGGCATACATACACATGCAATGACCAACAAAACCAGAATGGTGCAGATTTTGACTTGATGCCAATGTTACTCCTGCAAAGAAGGCAATCACTGCTCATTAGCTTGCTGCCCCACACCAATGTCAGTCAGCTTACTTTCCCTGAAAAGTATGGCTCAGTACACACTACAGATAGTCAGCCAGTACACCTCAAACTGAAAGCCCATGTCATTAAACTGCTTGGCTTGCTGCTGACTGAGTCAACTGGTCAGCACATGGCAAGTCGAAATGGGCTGGCCTGACATACATTGGCTAGCAAGGGATCTAGGGTGGGCTGGTGGCAGCCATGGTGTCAGTTTTGGACAGGAACTTGAGTATGCCGTTGGAGCCTAAGTTGGCTCCTTGTGGGTGGCGCTGCCCCCACCGGCGCCCCGCTTTGACGGGGCCATTTGGTAATTGGTAATTTGGTCAGTGTAGTACAATACAATGATTAGGGTACTGCAGCAGTCGTTTGGTCCATCAAGGGCTGGGGTCTTACTGTCTGCATGACTGGGG
>OY744503.1:1441470-1522625 GCA_963556185.1 Pseudopediastrum boryanum | reverse complement strand
TTTTTTTATTTATTTTTTACTTTATTTTATTTTAGTTTCTATTTTTTTTTTATTTTAGACACTGACAGGCATATACTCTCCCCCTCCTCGCCACCTACAGGTAGAGGCATTGGCTCAGGCTGCGCGTTGGTAGATTGTACAAGTATATTCCCCCCCTCCCCCCCTTGCACGTTGACACCCCAAACCCGAAATCCCTCATCCTTCCCCCCCCCCACCCCCACCCCCACCCCCACCCGGGTCCCTTGCAGGTAGAGGCCTTGGCTCGTACTGTGTTGGTTGCTCCTCTTCGTATCACTGTAGGTGAGCGTAACATCAGCACCAGCAGTGTGAAGCAGCGGCTGGTCTTTGTGGGCCAGGAGAGTGGAAAGATGGTGGCGCTGAGACAGATGCTCAAGGGGGGAGGACTGCAACCACCTGTGCTGGTAAGGCTGGTGGGAGAGGGGGGGGGGAGGGGGTGGAAATGGGGGGAGTTGAACGGGGACGGGGGAAGGCTGAACAAGGGGGTTGCTTTGGAATGCAGCTTTCCGTGCTGGGGCCTCTGAGGAAATGCTTAAATGCTTAAGGGAGGAGGATTGCAACCAACTATACTGGTAAGGCTGGAGGGAAAGGGGGGGGAGGGGGGGGGGGTTGGAGATGGGGGATTTGTGAGGGGAGGAGGTGGAGGGAGGGTTAAAGTTAAAATTCTGTGGTGGTTAGGCCAGAGGGGATAAAGGGGGGGGGGTTGGAGACAGGGGGATAATGAGGGGAAAGGGGGGGGGGGAGGAAGGAGGGGGTTAAATCTAAACTGCAAGTTTCTCTGCTGGTAAGGCTTGAGGGAAGGAGGATGGGGGCGAGACAGTGGGAAATTTGAAGGGGGGGGGGAATAAAAGGGGGTGGTGTGAACTTCGAATGCAGCTTCCTTTGATGGTAAGGCTCAATGGGAATAGGAGGTGGAGGCGGCGGAAATAAGATGTTGGGGTGGGGGGATGGAAGGTGGTGGGGGGGGGGTGAATGCAGCTTTCTGTGCTGGTAAGGCTTGAAGGAGAGCGAAGGGGTGGAGACAGGGGGGTTTAATGAGCGCGGGGGGGGGGGGGCTGCAAGGAGGAAGGAGGGGGTTGAAGTTGTGTCAGCTTCCTGTGCTGGTAAGGCTTCAGAGAGAAAGGGGTTGGATACAGGCGGACTACGAGGAGGGGGGGGCGTCAGATGGAATTTGAGGGAGTTACAAGTTACCATGCAACCACCTGTGCTAGGGGAAGGAGGGGGTGGGTGCTGGGGTGCGAGGCAAAGGCACAAGAAGGGGGTGAGAAGTGGAATTCAGCTTTCTGTGCAGGTGGCTCTTAGGCACTACAACTCAGCAACATGCATTTGGAGCTGACTGCCATGTGATGAGCACTTCTGCCCACCCTTCAGGCACTAGCTATGCTGCAAGTAAATTAGATGCATACAAGCCACCCTCTTCACTCACTGATAAGGCTTAGCCCTGTAAGGATAAGAGTGGGGCGGGAAGGAGGGGGGTAGGTGGGGCGGAGGGGGTGGCGGGAGGGGAGGGAGGAGGACTACCCCAGGGGGAAAGCTGAAGAGAAGGCTGGAAGCGAAGGGCAGAAGGCCCACGCGAGAGCACGTTCATATGCAGTAGAGCGCCATCCCTGATGTGCTGCTGTGCCCAGCTGTCATGGTTTGTCTCTCCATACCATGTATTAGTATAGGAAGTGTGTCCTGCAGCAACAACAAGACCTCCCCTGCACCCTCTTTTTGTGTGTGTCATCCAAACAGCGAGCAAAACCATTGTATGATGAGCTAATTGTTAGTTGAAAAGGGCAGTAGATACTGTGTCCTGTACCAGCAACACCACCTCCTGTTGTTGTGTGGTGCCCATGTGGTTATGTCATCCAAAAACCAGGGCATTGAGAGCTGTTGCAGGATGAGCTACGCATTGAGCAGATAAGGACAGCAGATGATGTGCCCTGTACTATCGGTATTGTTATACTATAGTATCAGTAACAACACCTCCTGCTGCTGTTGTTGATGCCCAGGTGTTTGTGTCCTCCAAAGACAGAGCGAAGCTGCTGAATGATGAGCTACGCATTTAGTAAAAAAGGACAGCAGATTATGTGCCCCTGTACCAGTAACAAGAACACCCCCTCCTGCTGTTTTTGTTGCCCATCCAGGTGTTTGTGTCCTCCAAAGACAGGGCAAAGCTATTGCACGATGAGCTACGCTATGAGGGAATACATGTGGACCATATCAGCGCTGATCAGTCAAATGCAGCACGAAACGCCGCCGTGGAAAACTTCCGGTTAGGGAAGACATGGGTACTGGTTGCGACAGATCTCATCGGCCGGGGTATGGACTTCTTAGGGGTGAACACTGTGGTGAATTATGATTTCCCGGATTCTACGATGGATTATATACATAGAGTGGGGCGCACGGGGAGGGCGGGGCGGTCTGGGGAGGCGGTGACATTTTTTTTGGAGGAGGATTCGAGGAAGCTGCGTGGGGTTGCGAATGTGATCAAGGCGGCTGGGGGTGAGGTACCGGAGTGGATGCTGAGTTTGAAGAAGGAGAGGAGGAGGAAGAGGAGGAGGGAGGGGGGTGGTGGGGGGTTGGGAGGAGGGGGAGTGGGGGAGGAGAGTAGCGATGAGGAGGGGGTAGAGGTAGCAGCAGTAGCAGCAGCAGCAGTGAAAGGGGGAGGGGGTGGTGGTAAGAAGCATGAGCAAGTGCAGCGGAGAAAGAAGACGCAGGTACCGGGACAGGAAAAGAAGAAAGGAGGTGGGGGGAAAGGAGGTGGGAAGAAGGGAGGTGGTGGGAGTGGGGCGGGTGGCGATGGAGGTGGGAGCGGAAAAGGGTTGAAGAAAAAGAAAAAAGTGGTTAGCTAGCGTGTCAACGCAGCCTGTAGTGCAAGGTATCAAGGCAATGCAGCAGCGGAAGCAGATAGTGGCGGCTTCGAAAAAGCGGAAGCAGCGGCAGGAGCAGGAGCAGCAATGAGACTGTCGCAGGGACTTAGAGTATGCCATGGAGCGTAAGTCGTGTCCGTTGATTGTGGGTTGTGCTGGCCCCACCAGCCCCCACCATGTTTGATGGGGTCGTTTGGTCCTAACCTGTAAGCAGATTAGCAGTGGCAGCGGTATACAACTCATGGGCCAGACGCTGAAGGAGGTCACATGTGTTGAGCGCATTGAGCACTCCTTTGTGTTAATGGTCAACGCACCTGCTGGGGTAGCTTATGGCCTGTAATACTCCAAGTTGGCAGGCTTGTCTGCTTCGAATATGGGTGTCTAGTAAGCAGGCCATTCTGGTTAGAGGACCGTGACCACGAGTCTGGCACTGGGTGCCGAAAACACCCCAAGATTGGAGGTCGAATGCTCCCAATACAAGACAGGTACCAGAGTTCTGTCAACGCAGTCTTGTCGGAGTACATCCAGAATGAATTGTTGTGATGATCCTGCGCTGGTACCCGTCTTATGTTGCGTGTAAGCTGCTTCGGCGATGCATGGACCGGCGACCCATAAGGAGGCCTGTACCCGGGCCTTTGGGGCGATAGGCAGCCACTAATGTAAGTCCATAGATTCTATATGTATAATAAAGTCTTCGGAGCCGCTCAGGAGCTGAGTATGGCGATAGCATATACATGACCAGCTGCAGCATGGGCCATCCTGGGGAGCCACCAGCTGCCAAGAGCCCCAAGGTGTGCCTGATCCAGACCAGCAGCACCATATACATAAAGTTATATATGGCAAGCAGCTCCAGCGCTCACACTGCATCTGTACGACCCCCATGGGCTGCAAGCGAACCATACTGCAGGCCCTTTCAGAGCACCTATTCAACCACAAGAGCATATCACGCCTCACAATAGATAGGGCCCACCAAGCAATAGTACATTCGAATTCCTCTCGTACTAGGTGCTGCCGCTGCTGCCGCCCCTCCTGCTGCAGCTGCAGCTGCTGCCGCCCCTCCTGCTGCAGCTGCAGCTGCTGCCGCCCCTCCTGCTGCCGGCTGTAATCCTGTTGCTCCTGCTACTGCTCCTGCTCCTCCTTCTGCTGCTGCAATCCCTTGGGCTACGTTGAGCATGGCTGCATCTATACTGTGTCGTGCTGCACCTCCTGTAAACCCCCTTGCGGCGCTGAGACAATATGCCAAGTTGACCAGGTAAGATTGGCCGTCATTGCTGTGCCTGCCCACCCCTGCAACAGGCCCACCCTCCTCCCCATTACCTCCACCCCCAAGCAAATTCCCTGCATCTACTGGTGCGACTCTGGCTTCATCCCTTGCTGCTGTAGGATCAGCAGCAACAGATTCACCTTCTGATGCCCCTACTGCGACTCCAACCCCTGCTGCTGCTCTGGTCGTATCTGTTGTTGCTGTGTTGCTGTTGGGTGCAGCAGCAGGGTTGCTTACAAATCTGGGCCACAATATTCTTGCATTTGTGCTGGAAGTCTTCATGGTCCAGTAAAAAGCTGCCACTGCTGCTGCTGCCAGGCTGGTAGAAATAGCGTTAGAAATCTTCTTGGTAAGTAGCTGTGAAGCAAGCAGGACAAAGGTGCAGCCAGGGTTTGCCTTATGGGCCTGGGGGCTTCACAGTATTCTTGAGAACTGCTTGCAGCACGCCACCCCCTTGGAGCTCTGCAAGCTTGTTCTGAACAAGATATTACAGCCGATAAGCCTCCGTTGCAGATTGGAGCCGTTGCCAGCTGGAGC
The DNA here is from genome assembly GCA_963556185.1 of Pseudopediastrum boryanum. NCBI lineage: Eukaryota > Viridiplantae > Chlorophyta > Chlorophyceae > Sphaeropleales > Hydrodictyaceae > Pseudopediastrum > Pseudopediastrum boryanum. The sequence continues at coordinate 1,517,951 of OY744503.1, read as the reverse complement.
CATGTTCCACTAACCGTGGCCCTGAGCTCCTTATGCAGAGTCAGTGTGCTGCTTTTAAGCTTTCCGCCCACCCTTGAGCTATTTATATGAAAGCCACATTGATGGCACCGATCTGGCCACGGGGCACAGCTTGCAGGGTCCCCCGCAGTCGCCCTCTTATCAGTCATGAAGCGTAAGCATGTGTGTTACAACCGGACCTACAACGAGGCGCCAAGAGCTCGCAAACTAAAGCTTAACATTTACTTAAGGCTATGCGACTTTTCCTGGCTTGATTGATGCTGATTTGAGGCCGCGGGAGCCGGTTCAATCCACCCTAGTCACGCACCGGGTGACCGATCATCAAGATTAATCCTGCGCCCTAGTGCCAGACCTCTGACCGTGACTAGCGTTTGTGTTATCTTTCTGTGCGCGTTTAGCGGCACAGGCCCCTCCTTCAGGCTGTATTAATCAGGGGCACAAACTGGTAGTGGTTGACACGATCGCTGAAACGGAACAGTGCGGGCTGTCGGAACCGCGGATGCAGCTGCCATTCAGCCAGTCGTTCTCTGCTGCAGCAGGACATTGACACAAGGTCTCTGCTGCGAACGGAAGCGTAGGTGCCCCCGCGTAGTGCGCAGTCAGTGAGACATGTAGTGCCTACCGCACACAGTGAACAGGAGCTGTGGGCAGAGCAAAGCAGCAGCTGCTAAACAGCGCGATGGCGCCTACTGTTGCTAACAGGAAACGCCATCGTAAATGTCAAAGACTGCCTTGCAACTTTGGCTGAGTTCCGCGGATGCTTTGAGGACTCGTACGACTGTCCTACGTTCTGCTTGATTCTAGCTACAGCCGAGGCTGCCCTTTGCCGTAAACGGGAAGCCACATTTGCAACGCGCCCTGGACCAGACCCGCCACATATGTCTTTAGTACGCCACGCCAGGTGCCTCCAGGTACCTCATCTTAGTCGCGCTCGTCTGCAGGATTGCTAAGTATGTGCTCAACATTCAATACTAATCAACGGGAATTGAAACGCAGACATCCCTCAGGCACCTGCAGCATTGCCACGCGTACGCCACAGAAACCTCCAGTAACCAGCAGCAGCAGCAGCAGCAGGATCGGGAGCAGGAGCAGAAGAGCAGAGGAGCAGAGCGACACAGAACAGATCAGCAGCGACAGGTAGTGTGGCGGAGCTCAACGCTAGGAGAACAAACCCCGGAGCTCTATGCCCTTCTGCTGCAGACCGCACCCCAAGCTGACTCCACCATTGCTGCTGACATAAGGGAGTTCCTCCAAGACTCAAACCCTAAAACACAGTACTGGTGAGCAGCTGAGACCCCTGCTCCTTACACTGTTCTCATACCTCCCCTTTGCTGGGGCATGTTATCGTACTGCAACAGGCAACTTTCAAGTTACCGCAATGTGGAACGCTTACATAAGATCACCAGATCACACAAAGTAACCAGTCACTGGTCACTTGTACTGGACCATACAAACACCAAAAAACAACACTCGGTGTGTCTAGGTCAACCCGCCAAGCTAGACCCCTAGACAGCAACAAGGCCCAATCCTTGCAGGCAGCCGGCGATGTTTAGTGGGAATCCTGAGCACATTGGGATAAAAGATCATGCAGCGAGGAGGGCATTACAGCATGTGCTGAGATCTGTTTGCTCGACCCAGGCAGAGGTATAGCTACCTGCTGGTTCAGTCTCTCGCTGGCTGGGCCATTAATTAATTAGATGCACAACTAATCAATCAATCAACCAAACAATCAGAACGCAAGAGCAATCGAGCGGGCAAACAAACCCGCGGCATAAACACAAGCATCCTGATCACGACCAGTACCTTGACCAGTGGCAAACATGGCACACATGTGAAACCTCACCCCACCCCACTAAGAAACTGGTTGCAGTCATGCCTGGGTGCTGTACGGCCCAGAGGGCTGTGCAGTGGTCTCTCTTAACAAAAATGTGAAACCAGTGCATAGAGTAAGCTTACAAGCCTTCAAAACATCTGTATACATCGCTGTGCAGGTATTCTTCTGGCAGTTGGAAGGTAACCTTCCCTTCAAAAGAGGAGCGGGACAGAGCATTCTCACAGCGAAGCACACGATTGGTGAGTCTCACGTGACAAGGGCTTTTAGATATGGTATTGGGTAGATATGACCGATGAAGGGAAGATTATGTAAGCTATTGTGCTTCCGTGCTGAATGCTTTCAACTGGCTGGAGTTGCGTCACTGGGGAGGCATGGCTGCAGCTCTGTTCAGGATATATGTGATTGATAACTGCACAGCTTTCCAGCTGTGCAGTACCTGCCACATGGCTCCATTCATTCTTCACATCACGTGCAAGTGTGATCTGGTATAGTACCAAACATCAATAGCCCTCATAGGCTTTCAGGTACTCCATCAATTGCCCTGTGTTCAATTGCTTTACAGAGTTTTGGGACTTAGGGTCCTTAGTGTGTGATGGTGGTGGAGCAGGTTTTGGGTTTTAGTGGTGTTGTTTGTTTCCCCTTGGTGTGCACGCCGTTGCATCTAGCCTCAGCTTGTGTGTGGCAAACCCACCATCGGTTTTGTGGCTTGGTGATTGTGATAAGGAGCCTTGTGTTCATGTGCTAGGTTTGTTTGGCCATTGGCATAGCTGGTCTTGCGTTTTGATTGATTGAGGGTCCTTAGTGCAAACTTGCTTTGTTATGTTCTGCTACAGGGCCTGAACGATGTGGATGTCCAGAGTATCCACAGCCCCCATCGGGACCTCACGACTTATGGGTTCTGGCGTCAACGAAAAGGGGAAGCAGCTGACACCAATAGCACTGTGCTTGTCTCAAATCTACCAGCTGTTCGGAAAGGTGACATGAGTGCCTTGGATGACCTACGATCAAAACTCATTCATCACTTCAGAGGGTTTAGGCTGGCGAATGAAGCTGTGCATATTCAATGGGTACCACCAAAGCTGGTGAGTCTTGGGCAAGTGACTTGACTGAGGGGGTGTAACTAAGTGACTGAAGTGACTAGTGTTTAGGGTTTTAAGGGTCACTGGACAATGGCAGCAGTAAAGAGAATGAAGAGGGCTTTGTGATGTGCTCATTAGACCTTAGTTGCACCCTAGCATGGCTACCTGCAGTGATTTGTACATTTGTTGTATCTACCCTGCCTGGCCTCTTGTGTACGGTGCACTACTTGCGAGCAAAGGACGAGCCCTGCCCCAGATGGTTTGCCGACTTTTGTGCGTCCAATGTGTCGGCCTGGTGGGAACCCAAAACCCCAGGCATTGCAGTACTGTTCAGGTTTTCTTGTAGTAGATGCTTTGTGCAGGAAAATCCTACAGACAGACACGTGTTGGAGTCTGACAGGTCAGTGTCCAAAAAGAGGTAAGCATCACAAGGTGGCGTACAGCATAACCTGCCAAGCATGACAGCAACCTGGGTGCTCACTTTGCCAAGCCCAACCAAACATACCAGTAGTGACTCTTGCACACTACAAACTAGGGTTTAGGAGTTGTGGTTGGACTTGTGTGGCGGCTGTTGCCAGTCTTAGGGCTGTGCAGTGATCCATCTCTCTCACTTGCTTTTGCTTTCTCAATTGCTTTTGCTTTTACTTATACTTGTCTCAGTCTCACTACAATTCGCAGCCTTCTGGCTCTTTATCGCTCGCACTTACTCACCCCACCCCGCTGAGAAACTGGTTGGAGTCATGCTTGGGTGCTGCACGGCCCAGAGGGCTGTGCAGCGGTCTCTCTTATCAATTGCTTCTGCTCTGGCAGCTTAAGCCTGTACCCTAGCAGTCTCACTTTTCTCTGCCTTGATTCCTGCATTGATTTCCAACAAGTGCTAACACACTGGCCGGGGTTGTGCGGTGGGTGCTACATGGCGGTGATCTGTGTCATCCCTTATGTTCCTTCCTACAGCACAGATAGCAGTGGGAGGGAACTAAGGTGCCTTCTTGCTTATCTACCAGCAGGGCCTGTGGAATTTATGCTATGGCATATCATGCGGTGTGATAATCCTTACATAAGATCAAAGGAGAAACTAGGGGAGAGGCTAGGTCTCTTGGCTGGTGCTGCCTTGAAGCAATGTGGACCGAGAAAGTAGCAGAGGCCCCACCTCCTCTGATTGTCTCTGTTGCTAGTACTATGCTTCCTCTGCAGTTGTTGCCGGGCTATCCCAACTTCTTTCTCCTCTTCGTCATTTACTACTTCTTTTCCAGATGTTGAAGTTTGAAGAGGTGGTGAGAACCCTGACACTCCTTGGCCGGGTGTCACTAACCAGATCCAGCTTTAATGGGGCGGTTTTGTCATCTCCTCCTTCTTCCTTGTTTTTATCTTCTTCTTTTGTTTAAATTCCCCTTGTACTTCTGGCTCTATTTTGCTTGGTCCTCTGGCTTCTCACACTGGACGCTAGGGGAGCCCCACAATCCTATAGGGGGGGGGGGGGCGCTGGGCCTAAATTAAAGGGGGGAGGGGGGTCTGGAGGGCGTTTTGGGCCTGTGTCACTAGTGACAAACCCCTAAAACTGGGGGGGGGGGGTCCGCCAAACCCCACGTCCCCCCCCCCTATAGGATTGTGGGGCTCCCCCTATGTGTTCTTACAGTGGACGCTGAGCATTTGTTTTTGTATTTTGTTGACTTTCAGGGTGGCTGGTTTTCTGAGCATAATGCTGTGCAGTGGGAGGCTGTAGTGAGCTGTGTGAGCAAGCATGAGGCAGCATTTCTGGCAAGGCAGATGCATGGCAGCTTTCTGAAAGACACACAGGAGAAGCCACTGAACGTACGCTGGTTAGGATGGTAAAGGGAAGCCTGGGAGGACTTTGGCCAATGCCAGGCTGTGGTGAGCTGGTTAGGGTGGTAAATGCCGGAGGAGTAATCAGAGGAGTAATCAGAGGTAATCAGAGGTAATCAGAGGAGTAATCAGAGGCAGTGTTTGATTGTTGTGAATGTCAGGCTGTGGTGCCGCACAGGGGGATCTTCCCATTTGATTGAACATGCGCGCTGGCTAGGGCTGCCCTCGTTTTGTGGGGCTAGGCTATGGTGAGCTACTGAGCTGTGTGCGGAGTATGCGCGATCAGGTGGCCTACCTGGGGAAGCAGATGCATGGGTGCCATTTGAAAGAGACACAGGAGAAGCCAGTGAATGTATGCTGGTCGTTTAGCGAATGGTAAATGGAGTGATCTGAGCGGCCTTTGGCCAATGCCAGTCATGGGGGGTGTGGGGAGCTGTGGATGCTATGAAGTCAACACGAGTGAGCTGTGGCCATTCAGTATCACTTTGTAGTATCTGACTTTGTTGATGAGTTTGGTATTGAGTTAGATGCCCATGGAGCCTAGTTTGGCTCCGTTACGGGCGCCCCCGGTGTGGGGCCAACTTGTAATCTGTGATCTGTAATCCGGTTGTAGTATCAAATCAGTATACTGCCGGCTGTGGTGAGCTGTGAGAGTAAGCATGGCACGGCAGTTGCATGAGAGTAGCAGTGTTCGAAGGACTCACGTTAAGTCGGATTCGAGCCCTGCTATATGTGCCGTTGCCTAGCAGCTGCCGTAAGCACGGGCCGGGTTCCCAACTTCTGCTTGACTTATTAGTTGCCAAAGCAAGGCAGCTGTTGTACGAAGTCTGTGGACTGTACATGCGTGACTAATGGCTCTCGCGCGCCCCACAGTAGTAGTGATGGGGCCAATCGGTAATCTGGTGACTAAACGTGCACGTGGGCGCCAATGATGAGCCAGTGGTTTCATCTGGACAAACGTGCTTGCCTCCTCCCCAGAGATGTATCATAGAGGACCGACCAGCAGCACTCAGCAGCAAGACATGCATACACCCTTTACAGGCATGCTGATTGGACACTTTAGAAAGTGAATATTAGATTGATCATTGACAAGCCATACCCCTGCCACACAAAATTCCACATCATGCCATCATGAAAGGAACGAAGGCAATTTGGTTCAAGCAAGCCAGTAAGCCAGGAAGCACCCTATGTCACTGCTGAATTGGATATGATGCACTGGTCCGTTGGTACGACACGTACTCACTCACAGATGGGACAACAATGAAGGCACCAGTCTGCTATGCAAGAAGGTAACTAGTAAGAGCCACCCCTCAACCCGCTACCAAGATCGTGCGCACTCCTCAAGAACAGAAATGATCCACTGACACACACACGCCTGATCTTCCATCACGCAGAGCACTACAATCTTCATAAACACAAACCCTCTCCCTATCTATCACCCCCTCACTATCGACTGTGTTGAAGACTCCAAACCCTGTAAGACCAAACAAGCAAGACACAGTCCACCATATATAAGTGGTGGTGTCACCCCTCCTCTACTTCACCCAACAAATTAAAAACCCCACTCGTCTAGTAGAGCCACTATTTCAACACTCATCAACAACATCACTCTTTCTCAGGGGGAAGGGGTGAGTGTAGGAGGTGCAGCGAGGGGATGTAGCTTCTGTGAAATGGCAAGAGATGCAAGGGGTGGTGTAGGAGGCGCAGCGAGCGGATGGGGCTTGTGTGGAGTTACTCTTGCCACTCCACATAAGGCTCGCTGCAGCCAGCTCCCACTCACCCACCCCCCTCCTTGCATCCTCCCTTGCAAGCGCCCCCTCACCCCCCTAGAGCCACTCCTTCCAACACTCATCAAACATCCTCATTCTCTCTGCCGAAGGCGGGTGTCGTGGGGTAAGGGCGGATGGAACGCCTGTTGCATGTTGTATAAAGCCCTCCACCCCTGTGGAGGGGTTCATACAGCATGCAACGGACATTCCATCCGCTCGCTGAACCTCTTACACTCAGTTCTCCCCCAATACACCCTTCCTTGCAAGCACCCCCCCCAACTCCCCTCTAGCCACTCTTCCAACACTCATAAACAACATTGTTCTTTCTGCGGGGGGGGGGGGGGGGGGGGGCGTGGGGTAGGGGGCGGATGGAACGGCCGTCGCATGTCAAGAGCAAAGCACTTTACTTCTGTGAAGTGCATTGCAACTCTTGACATGCAATAAACGTTCCATCCAATGGCTGCACCTCTTGCAGTTCTCCCCCCTTACACCCTCCCTTGCAAGCGCCCCCCATTCCCCTCTAACCACTCTTCCAACACTCATCAACAACAGCATTCTCTCTGCAGGAGGGGTGGGGGCAGGGGGTAGGGGCGGATAGAACGCCCGTTTGCATGTCATGAGCAAAGCACTTCACTTCCGTGGACTACTCTGAAAACCATGGACAGGCAACAGGCGTTCCATCTGCTCACTACAATTCCCTTCCCCCTTGCACCCTCTCCCGCAAGAGCCCCCCCCCCTCTCTTAGTTCCGGCCTGTGAAGAGGTTCTCTCCAAGGACCCGCCGTTGCACTCCTCCTCCACCACCCCTGTACCCCCCTTGCAACCTTCCCTGCCCGTGGGGGTAGAGGACCCGGGGGGGGGGGGGGGTGGTCCTAGGGTAGGTGCAGATGGAACGCCCATTGCATGTCGAGAGTAAAGCACTCCACTTCTGTGAGATGCCATCAAGCTCATGACATGCAACGGACGTCCCATTTGCACCCTACGCCTCCTACACTCACACTCCCCCTTGCACCCTCTCCTGTAAGCTGTGCCCCCTCAGCCCCCCCTTCCTCCCAGCCAGGGTCACCGCTGCACTGCTCCTCCACCATCCCTCTCCCCCCCTTGCTACCTTTCCTGCCCGTGAGGGTAGAGGGCCATGCGCCCCCCTTTCCCTCCTGTGCCCTCCGCTTGCCAAAGGGGTTCCCCATCCCCAACACCCCCTCCTCCTCCACCACCCCTTTCCAAACACCCCTCTTTCATCTACAGCCGCACTTATCCCATTTGTTCTCGAGCTTCGGGCAATTGAAATCTGTTTGTCACAGTTCTTGAGCTTCGGGCAAATGAAGCGACAGTATCACCACCAGAACAGCAGTCCAACCCATGCCCTCTGCCATCTCCGACTGCCCATAAACTCTGGCGCATGGTCATTGGCATGCATGACACCCCTGACTACTTCTGATTAGCCCCTGGCATATGACTCCTTATCCAAGTTGATCACAGTTGATTTGATCTTGGTCATGAGGTTTAGGGAGTTTCGGATGCCCTGAGACCCAATGCCACTGTCTCTGAAACCTTGGAAGGGGAAGTGGTCTGGCCCTCGGGCTGGCGCAGCGTTGACCTGCATAAAAGGTAGCACAGGCAACAGGACAGAACTTTGTCACTATGTTTTCTTCTCAACTCTCCACAGCATTAGTTGTTTGCCCGCAGCAACTACAGGTTGGAGTTTATGTCACATGGTGTGGTGCCCAGAAAGCTGTGCAGTGATTTATATCATGTGTGTTATCTGTTCTAAAGTCCATACAAAACTACTACAGGGAGCAGAAACAGGCCCACCCATGCAGACAAAGGGGGGGCTAAACAAGAGTCAGTCAGGGCTACAGCTACCAGCGGCCTTTCAAGATCGAAGAGCACACAACAGGACAGAAACAATCATTACACTATGTTGTAAGAGCGTCCCCTCTCAGGCCCCATGTGCACTGTCCGTAGAAAACAAAAATTAAAAAATAAAAGATAAACAATACAAAATAAATAAACATAAAACCAAAAGTAAAAATACAATAAATTTATTTAAAACAAAACAAAGAGTTCAGGGTTTAGGGTTAATTAAAATTATACAATTACAAAAAATTGTTTCAATACGTTTCAAGAGCATCACTGAATTGATCCTCATAAGACCCCGCCCCACCCCACCCCCATTCCACCCCCAAGTTGGCCCCAACCCCTTCCTCACAACCAGTCCCTCATAGTCTTCCCCGCCCCCGGCCCCCAGATGCCCCCTGCGCCCTTCCCGCAGTTGCCCTCCAAACTGGTCCTCCCCCATCAACTCCCCCTCCTGCACTGCCCGCATCTCCGTAGCACCCATCTCCCTTCCCTACTCCCCCCACCCCCATCCGCCCTGTCTTCTTTGCCCCCCCCCTCTTCCCCACCCTATCCTTTTTGTCCCTCCCCCCCCCCATCCCACCCTGTCTCCTTTGTCCCGCCCTGCCTCTCCCCCCCTCTCCCATTTGTCCTTCCCATCTTCCCCCCCGCCCGGTTCCAATATGTCCCTCCCAACCTCCCCCCCGCCCTCCTTTGCCCCCTCCCTCCATTGGCCGCTCTCCCCCTCCAGATCCCCCCTCCCCCACCTGCACTGTCCCTGTCTCTATAGCATCACTGATCCTAAAGGCCTGGTTCATTTCTCCTCTAAACACACACACCTGCCTGCCCCCCTCCCAGTTCCCCCCCCCTCCCGTGCCATACCCACAGGGGCCCCATGTTTCAACCTGCACTGTTCCTGCCTCTCCATAGCATCACCAATCATGAAAAACAGACCCTACCCGCCCCCCTCCCAGCGCCCCCCCCCCCGTGCCATTCCCATAGCCCCCCACCCCCTCCCCACCTGCACTGTCCCCGTCTCCATAGCATCACTAATCCTCAGGGCCTGGTTGATATCTCTCGTGAACACACACCCCTGCAGCCCCAAGTTGCTCTTATTGCAATGCTCCACCGCCTCTTCTACAGTGGTCACCCTCATGATGGGAAGGATGGGACCAAAGGGCTCCTCCCAGGCCACACGCATGTCAGCTGTCACATTGTCTAGCAGTGTGGGCCAGATAAGGTTGCCCTCCCTGCAAAGCACAGCGCAAGCATATGTGTATCAACATACGCACTCTGTGTCAATCCAGTGATAACAGGTACATGTCCAACTCAACGGATATTACAGAATGAACTGGAAACAAATCTGAAGATACAGATCATGATTGGCATAAGGCGCAGATTCTGGATGGGACCAAAGGGCTCCTCCCAGGCCACACACATGTCAGCTGTTACACCATCTAGCAGTGTGGACCAAATCAAGTTGCCCTCCCTGCAAAGTGCATCAAGATGAGTTAGTGGGACAAATAGATCCATCCAACTACGCAGAATGATTGTTTTGGCAAATCTGGGTCATTAATAACTGCTGAGGGAAGTCTGCAAAGGGCAATGGAGACATCAAAGGATGGACGTTTAGCATTGGTACTGCCCAGCAATGGGATTGCTTCTCCCAAATCCAGACAATGGCCTGGGAGCCCTACAATATAGTGTAACATGCACAAGCTGTAACCCGGTGAGAGCAGCCACACCAGGTCACACAACGCCACACCCCGTTCATACCATTGTGACTTTATAGCACCCACATCGTGAACTCCATAAAGAATGTTGCCCCTTATCCTCTGCTTCCATGGCTATCCCCTTTATATAGTTTGCGCTTGCGCTCAGTAATGGGCGGTGTATTTGCCGGTGTCTCTTCCTTTGCAATACACTCTATTGCACCACCTACTTTCACTTGCAGGTCTATGAAGTACGGAAAAACATGTTGCTTCTTGTATGATTGATCTGCCACTCAAACTCTGTAAGAGACGCTGGGCCTTTCCTCCATGCATCCAGCTCCAGCCCAAAAAAATGCTGCAGAGAGAGAGAGATCTCTACGCCAGAAGGGCTTGGATTGCCCTTCCGTGTGGGGTTGAGGGAGGCGCCGATTTGTACAAGTACATTCGAACCACTACCATTGAGATGAAGGAGTGGCTGGGCTTCTGCCCAAAAAATGCTGCAGCCCTCCCCCCAATCTAGTCCCAAAGCTAGCATACAGAGCAGCCACCTGCACCTGGAGTAGCTGCTCTGTTAATTACTCCACCCCGTCGTCCAAAAAGCCACCTCCCTCCCCCACCCCCCACCTTTTGAACTCTGTCAAGAATGTTGCACCCTTGTTTTTTGCGTCCATTGCCAGCCCCTCAATGAAGTTCGCACTGGTCTCACTGATGACCGGGGTGATGTCACAGTTGTCCTCTGGCCGACCAACAGACAGCTTCTCTACCATGGGGGTCACCTGCAGGGTAGTCAGGTCAGGGCAACATATAAGCAGACCAGCAACACGTGACCGTGGAGGGACTCGCCTGCTTTGCACCTACCGCCAACTCTTGAACGGTACTTTCACTCGGCAACGGAGTCAGGGCACCATGCCACACCCCACGACGTCACCAGCTGTACAGAAGTTGTGATTAGTCCTGGATGCCTTCGTTACATTTCATCGCATGGCAGAGCAGGGTGCCACTGACTCGTCAGAAATGTGCCCTGTAAGCTGTCAGCTATAATCATCATTATCATAAATTACTAACATTCATTTTACTTTTTATGTTTACTTCTATGCATGCTCAGAGCATCTCCACATGCTTGTGTGGCAGCTTGAGGTGCGGAGCCAATGGCAACTGTTGCCATGCCATCTGTTCTAAAGGACTATTGGACGGACGGATAAAACTTACAGTTTCTCAGAGGCTCCATGGAAGATCTCTTTAATAAAACACACACACACACACAACATATTCCTAGTGCTCCCACATGCAAAGGACCAAGATCATCCAATCACAACAAAGCAGAGAAGGTCACTTTACAAACAAAGATAGAGCCAAAAAATGTTTTGAGAGATGATTTGTCCAACGCTTCATGACAAAGATACATCAGCAATGATCGTTTTAGAACAGCCTGATCTGCGCAATGAATGAACATTGGTCGCAACTGCAGGATCTCCCCCAATGACCCTTCTGGGTTGTTAAGCTGTCGCTGAACAGGGGAGTTGCACTTAGAAAACAACATGATACCCTCCAGATGCTCACTGTATGACTACATTTCATGATATGCCATAGCAGGAAGTGCCATAGGCCCTGCACCTCAATCCGTTCTAAAAAACAGCAAGGTGGAACAGAATGCTCACCTTCCCCACGATATCATCAGCCACCTCCTCCATGACCATGACCACCTTGACTGCAGTGCACCTTTTGAGACCATTTTGTAACGGGTCCCTATGGGGTTTGCGTGTGTGTTTGGGGAGGGGGAGGGGGGGTGTACTGAGGACCTAATGCCGCTCAGATGCTTTGTTTTTTTTAATTAAAAAAACATGAAAAAAAATTGAAAAAAATGAAACCACCCCTCATATTATCCTTACCTGCCAGGTAAGGCTTTTCTATGCTATGCAGAAGCTAATCCGGAGGAATAGGTATGCCAGTCAATTGCTTCAATGTGAGACGTCCCCCACAGGCCCCTTACCTTAGCCACCAGGTCATCAGCCACGTCCTCCATGGCCAAGACCACTTTGACTGCAGTGCACCTCTGACCACTGTAGCTGAACCCGCCCTTCACTATGTTCTTGGCTGCAAGGTCCAGGTCAGCATCACTGCAACACAGAAGAAGGATACACATGCTTATTTGTTTTGCTGTCTTCAAATGCCCAATGCATTTTGATTTATTTTCAAGCAGGGTTTTATTATCTTATTTTGTTTAGTTTACTTTATCTGTCACGTTTCCCCTTTCTTGTTGTATTTCAGTGTTCGCTGGGTGACGGCAGACAGTGATCTTCCATAAGGATCCCACAATGCAGGTCGCAAGTAAATCTAGCAGCATTCTCACTGGACAAAATGCTTGTTTCCGGCGGAGTAATGATAATTTAGTGTGGAGATTGGTAGCTGCGTAAGTGTCCATATGAGGATGGCGAGCAACCCTCAGAAGCTGACCTCTGAATCCCATATGACCCAACCCCCCTCCTCATCCTCAAGTACGTCATGCCCACCCTCAAGGTGTTGCAATTCCTGCCTTTCCTGCCCCTGCTGTTGCTGTTGTTGTTGCCCAATTACTGCTGCTGCTGCCCATGTTGCCGCTGCTGCGGCCCGCCCAATTGCTGCTGCTGCTGCTGCTGCGGCCCCTCCCCACCTGATGCTCTTGCTATCATAGCATCCCGCCATCCATCCATTATATCCACTCGGCCTTTCCTACGGATGCAGAACCTCCACTGGGATTTCACATGTGATTGCCTGCCTTGCGCACTACAGACCCGCTACATCCCTGTACTCTATGCATCCACACATCCCATGCGCACCCAGACACTGAATACAAAACCTGCAGCCACCATTTTGCTTACATACTGTAGACACATCATTACCCCGCAGTTCCAATTGCATCACTTAAACCTGCCCCTCTTACGAACCGACCTGGGAGAGCCCTTCCTTTTTAACCCTACCCACCACCTAAACCCTACCCCCACAGCTGAGCCATACTCCCCAGCTAAACCCTACCCCCACAGCTAAACCCTACCCCCATTCAGCTAAACCATCACCCCACAGCTAAACCCTACCCCCATTCAGCTAAACCGTCACCCCAGCGCTAAATCCTATCCCCATTCAGCTAAGCCGTCACCCCACAGCTAAACACTACCCCCACTTAAGCTAAACCATCACCCCACAGCTAAACCCTACCCCCTGCAACACCCTACCTGCACACTATGCACACATCCTTGCCTCCGAGCTCCATTTGCACTGGCACCATCCCCGCCTTCCTGCATATGTTGATGCCAGTGTCTCCTCCTGTAAAGCTGATGCAGCTAACCAGCGGGTGTGTGGTCAGGAAGTCACCAATCTCAGAACCCTTGCCTGGGTGAACAAGCAGCAATGGGACGTAGAGGTCAGCATAATGATGCAGGGCCCGAAATGAAGGAGAAACAGCGGCACATTGTGTGTCCACCGTGCCTGGGGTTGCATTGCCAACAACTCCCAAGTTTTCAAGCCCCCTTGCTCGACGGACCACGCAAATACATGCAGCAGTAGGAAGCTGGGGTCAGGGCCAAGGCAAATCAATGCAACATTCCAATATAAGTGTTGGTGCTTTCTGCCTGTGAAGCTGACACAGCTAAATAGGGGGTGGGTGTTCAGGAAGGGGAGGAGTGGGGGTGGGACGCAAGGTTTGGCGCACCCCCTTCCCTCAGTTTCAGGGTGTTGTCATTAATGACAAGAGCCCATAAGGCCCGCGGGGCCTCCCCACTTTGGTCTAAGCCCCGCGTTCCCCCACCCCCCCTTAGGAAATGGGGTGCTCCTCAAAGCCACCGAACCCCTTTGCTCCAAGACTTCATCTGAAACTTTGAAAGAGCGGGAACCCTCTCTAGCACACACATGATTAACCTGTGCTTGCAGACACGTCCCAAGAAGGACTGCTACCATTCTATGGCTTTTCTTTTACGGTCTACGGTTCAGTCAAAGGGTTACTGGTGACCAAGTTGACCAGCCCTGCTGATACGGCTACCTTATGGAAGCACTGCAGCATGTGTATGCCAGTCGTTCCATTCAGGAGAAGGACGCCCACAGCACAAGAAAGGAAAGCCCCACACTCAGACAATCATAAGCAGACCCTGAACCATCCCGTGGCCTTCGTTGTAAGATTTCTTAGGGTTTCCATGGCTTACCTGTGACCAAGTTGACCACCCCTGAAGGTATGCCTGCCTTATGGAAGCATTGCAGCATGTGTATGCCAGCCACCACTCCCTGTGATGGGGGCTTCAGTACCACTGCATTACCAGCCATTAGGGCAGGGGCAAGCTTGGACACAGCTAGGTTGACTGGGTAGTTGAAGGGAGGGATGCACAGGATCACTCCCAGGGGCACCTGCAAACAAGATTGTGCAGTTGTGGCACAGCTTCTGAAAAACGCAAATGCATAGCTTGCAGACCATGCTGGTCTAATAATGTGCTGACCATGATGGTCCAAAAGTGTGCTGCTGTACGGCTTTTGAAAACCGATTATGCTTTTAGGCACACAGAAAGTTGGCTGGGTAGTTTAAAAGAGGGATGCACAGGATCACTCCTAAGGGCACCTGCATGATAATGGAGACGATACTGGCTTGTGGGTCCAGACACTTTTCTAGTCTAAGCAGACAGATGCTTGTAACTGTGAGTATGTTTGGTCATTGTAAACCAAAGAGAAGTTTGAATTTCACATTCAAAAGTGTGAGCTATAACATAGCGAGGTTGACTGACGTAGCTGAAGGAGGAGACGCACAAGATCAGATTCAAGGCACCTGCAAAGAACGAGATGTGAAGGACGTCTGCAGGAAACTGACTTCGAGCGCTGTACATAGATTGATTACTGTTTAAACCCCGTGTACTCCTGGGCAGACACACTAGAGAAGTATTAAAGTGGAGTGTGTGCTTTCAGGCACATCCATACAAACATGCAGCATGGTAGCCTCACATCCCACCTGATGAAGGCCGAAACGCGTAGTGTAAACTTGTAACCGTATGTTTTTGGTTTGCTAGTCTGTGAAATGAAGCAGCTTTCGCCCTCAGGCAACCGATAAAGCACCTTTCTTTCCTTTTACAGCATCAGATGAACTGGAAATGCACATACACATACAGTCGTCAATTCCACTCTTCTACTGCTGCTTCTAATTGTTTTCCGACAAATGCAGTGTCCTGAAGGCGAAGCAAAGCCCTCCTGTCTTATCCTAATGCATGGCCTGGTCTGAGAGCTACATTGTAAGTGCCCCTATCTCCATTGCTGGTACATGCTTTGTGCTGCTGCTGCTGCCAATGTGATATTTTTTATCATGACACAGCTGTTGCAGTCTTAGCTTCTGTTGCCGCTACTGCCATTGATCCATCTCACGATGCTTGCTGTGTAACTCCTGGTGCTGTTGCTGCTAATGCCGCTTGATCTTTCATATGACACTGCTGTTGCAGCTCCTGGTGCTGCTGTTGCTACTGCCAGTTACATTTTGCTTATTTTGTTGCTATTGCAGTTCCTGCTAATGCTGCCGCTAATGGTAGCTTGATTTTGCGCATGATGCTGCTGTTATTGTTCCTGCTGCTGCTGCCCTTGTAAAGGGCATGCAAGAATCAGCTATACACAGTCAGCTATACCAAAATGGTTGTACGGGCATTCGTGAACTCACCTTGGATGCTAAGCAGATCTTATTGCGGTTCTGGCCTGGGAAGGAGTCAGAGTTCAGCATCTCCCCCACCCCCAAAGATCTGACCCCCTCTTCTGCTGTGTAGTCGATGAGATCTGCCGACCGCACAATTTCCGTGAGGCTGTCCTTAGCTGGCTTTGCAATCTCCTTGACTAAGCAGTCCGCCATAGGCTGCGCGTGTTCTCGCATTAGCGCGGCAACTTTGTGTAGGTACTCAGCTCGCTTCCATAGCGGCGTCTTGGCCCAGGCCTGCTGCGCTGCTTTGGCTGCCCTGAAGGTTGCGTCCACTTCATCTTGTGTGCATGCTGCAGTAGAAGGGACATGCTTATTTCACATAATGCCAAGGGACTTTGGCACAACAGCATCTGCAGTTGCCGCATGGCGGTAGTGCGGCCGCTGCCACAAGATGCTCACCTTGGACCCGGTAGCACTCGCTCTGCGTGCTGGGGTTGATCACTGGAACAGTGCGACCTGATGTAGACTCCGACCAGATTCCTGCGCAGTAGTGCTTGTAGGCACCGCTGCTGGCCTGGATACCATCGTAGAAACCGCCCTCCACCATTGTGTGTAGCCCCTTCACCCAGTCCAACGCTTTTTGTGGGCACCTATACAATTCCCTGAGTGCCAGAGGGAGGACTCTTCTCTCAGTTAACCGCCTAAATTTCGCCACCAGCGCGGGCATGCACTGAGTGCGTCAAAAACGCCTGACAAGCTACGCGGCGGAGTCAATTACAGGAAGCAAGTCATTTTGGACAGAACGCGACCTGCACTCTCTCTTAGGCAAGCCACATCTTGACCAGGCGGGGTGCAAAACTAGAAGGCACCAGGCAGTACGCGCTGATGACACAGGGGAGGCAGCTTAGCAGACGGTACTTCACACGATCAAAAATCGACTGTCCTTTCTCAACAAAGCACGCCCGTAAATTATCAGATATTACAGTAGCCGTGTATGCTAGAGAAGCTTTTAACCTCTGCTACCGCATGTTGCCGATCCCCGGTCAAGTGAAAAGCGGCCGCAGGAAAAGCTGGACTGCTCCAATCTGTTTGATACATTACGTGTAATTGATCATTGCATATACTGTGTGCTAACCTGAGCATAGGGGCTCTACCGTTGGTCCTAGAGCCCTTTCGCGCCCAGCATGGCCGCTGGGGACGTAAAAGTAAATGCGGAGATCAGGGACCTGACCCGTATCGAACGTATTGGAGCCCACTCACATATCCGAGGGCTTGGGCTAGATGACGCCCTTGAAGCAAGGCCAGTCTCTCAGGGCATGGTCGGGCAGACCAAGGCCAGAAGGGTAAGCAACTTGAGGCAGCCCTCGCCCATGCTCTAGTCATGTAGCATGCAAGCCAAGGAACTTCCATGATATGGAACACACACTGCCATCAGACGCATCCAAGTTGACCCGTAGGAGCCATGCTGCGTTTCTCCATGCATCCCTATGATGCTGTCCATACAGCTTTAAACAAAGTAGTGGCAATGCGCTGCTGCTCCCTGCTCTCTGTGCTACGTGTCATCCAGTGACAGGGGACGTACCACACACATGTCCTACAACATGCACACAAGCTGTAGTTTTCTAGCCCAGCAGCTTGCAATTCTCAGGGCAGGTCACCTTCCTCTCATAGCTGTCGTAGGATGCAGCCAGTCATCTTTCTCGACCCCCTCGGTCCTCTTGACACGCTGCGCCCTAAACCCTCATGAGGCGTTAATTATCAGGGTTCTGGCAATAGGTACAGCTGCAGACAAGCTGGTTTCAAGTGCCATCCCATTCATGGCTGCAATGCTGTGTTCCTTTGTAGGGTGCTGGCATCATCCTGAACATGATCAAAGAGGGGAAGATTGCAGGCAGGGCAGTTTTGCTAGCTGGACAGCCCGGCACAGGGAAGACAGCTATTGCTATGGGCATGGCTAAGGCTTTAGGGGAGGAGACACCTTTTGCCATGATGGCTGCTTCAGAAATCTTCTCGCTGGAGATGTCCAAGACAGAGGCTCTTACGCAGGTGGGTGATCAAGGTGTCAAGCACAGCAGTATAGGAGGAAAGGGAGGTTGCCAGCCACCCAGTGGATTTCAAGCAGCAGCAGCAGCAGGACATTATGGGTGTCTTCAGGAAACTGCAAGGCAATTGTGAAAGTATATAAGAGCAGTAGCTGCAGCACAACAGTTGCAGATGGCAAATCGAGTGATAAAAATTTTATGGTTGGTGGCTGCTCTGAAGATCTTCTTTTAGAGAGGTTCAAAACAGAGGCCCTTACAGATCTGAGTTTTCAGATCTCCTGGAAATGTCCAGCACGTCTGGATCTGCAACATGCATAAATACAAGGCATATGTTTCAAGCAGGCCGAAGAGAAGCCGTGTTCTTGTGTTCTGTTCCACCTCGCTGTTCTTTGTGACAGCTTGAGGTGCGGGGCCTATGGCACTTTTTGCTATGGCATATCATGTAATTTAATACAAGCAGATGTAACAGCAGGAGCTTGTTGGTGATCAGAGTTTTGGTTAGAGCCACATGGAGCAGGGTCCTGTGATAATGCAGCAGAAGGCTAGGCTCTGTATATGTCTGGTGGAAAGGTAGCAGCAGCAACTGCGGCAGCAGCATCATGGGAAACTGCGCTACTTATCCCGGAAGCAACCATGTGAGGCAAAGGCTTCTATCCATATGAGATTTTTGCTGGCTTTGTAATGAACAACATGCTGAAACGGGCAGGATCCAACACATGGACTTCCAGCAGCAGCAGGAGCAGGGAGCGCCGGCAGTAGCAGCAGCATGGCAGCGATCAGACAAGGACAGCAGCTTCAAGAGGAGCTACAGCAACAACTGAAGTGGCAGGAGCAGCAGCATAGGAGCCTGCGATGGAAAGATCCAAAGCAAGCAGGTTTTGATTATTCTAACCAGCATCATTGCTATTAGCAGCAGCAGCTGATGGAGCAGCAGGATGCTTTAGAAGACACTGCTTCACTCCCTTATTAGAGAGATGCTGCACATCAAAACGCATTGTCTGACATGGCCCAGCATGCTACCCATATTGCAGTCGTCAGACTACGCAATAGTACATCCCACTGTTTATTCGACGGGTTGAGCTGCGCGGCCTATGCCACTTTGTGCTATGGCATATTATGAACAATGTAATATTGCGCTGTAGTGCGTAATGGATGAGACTCCTGTGTGTTTCCCTTCACAGGCTTTTCGGAAGGCCATTGGCGTACGGATCAAGGAGGAGACAGAGATCCTGGAAGGGGAGGTGAGGCTTACGGTTGCTGGCTTAGAGGGGTTGTCCATGCATGCAGTGAATAGAGCCACCCCTTAAACTGCCTCTCTTTCTTCCCCATGTGCACCGCATTTTAGTCCTGTAAAACCCAGGTTGCTGTCTTGGTCCTAAACACAAAGTGTGGCCACAGGCCAATTTGAGAGCAGCAATGCATGACATGCAGCCTCAGATAGAACGGCAGGAGACTTGTGCTGATGAAGGGGCCAGATGCCCTTGTTGTTTGTGGCATGCTGTGCTAGCCAGTCAAGCCAGTCACTTGCAGCTGACACTTTTCAGCAGAGCAATGTATTCTCCCATGCAATAGCGGTAGCACTCAGCATGTGGCCTACTGTGTTTAGCAAGGCAGCTTCATACGGGCTAGGCTGTGACAGCAACAGCCAGCTGGGCCTACAGAGCTTAATCGTTGTGTGTTCCAAACCATGCTTGGCTTGAAATTCACCCTCATGCTGTGCATGCCCAGCCATAGCTTGCAGTTGGTGCAGTGCAGTGCATGCTTCAGAATCGTGGGTGTAACAAAGGGTAGAATCGTGGGTGTAACAAAGGGTAGAATCATGGGTGTAACAAAGGGTAGAATCGTGGGTGTGACAAAGGGTAGAGTCGTGGGTGTGACAAAGGGTAGACATAACATAACATAACAAACATTTAAGGTGTGGCAACCGCCAAGGGCTGCTAGGTAGAATCGTGGGTCTGACAAAGGGTAGAATCGTGGGTGTGACAAAGGGTGAAGCCATTGAACCTGGATGTGTCCTGTAGCAGTCAGCTATAGCTGCCAACTGCGCCAACGTGAGAGGCTCAGCCACATGCAGCTGATGCAAGCCATGGTGCAAGGCATGCTTACGTCCCTAGGTAGCAGCATCTGCTTTGTGCTGCCGCTTTGGCTTCTTAAAAGCTGCTGCTTGTACCATGCTGCTTCACTAAGAGGCTGCTGTAGGGGGCTTCTAATAATGTATGGTAAAGCATGCATGCAGGATCACTTTGCCTCGGGCTGTCGTTAGTGACTGGGAGGCAGTGTACCGTCCATGGGTGCTGCTTCTCTCAGAGCCGTACTGGGAAGGGTGTGGTGCTTGGACACATCCCAAGTAAATAACAACGACAACGTCGAGCCCCTTACAATGAGAGTTGCCCACTGCTGATCCTCGTGCTCCTTTCCTTGTGCAGGTGGTTGAGATTGAGATTGATCGCCCTGAGGCCGGGAATGTTGCAAAAACGGTGAGTTTAAAGCTGGCTCGTTGGCACTTGCTTGGCAAGAACATTGTGATATCTTCAAGGTCTGTGGGCTCAGCATCTGTGGCTTTTGGACCCTTTGCTCATAATGGTCCTCAGCCAGGCTATTCCTCGTCCCTTGCCTTTGTCACGGCCCTGCCAGTTGAGGGCTCTCTACATTGTGCTGAGGGTGCCGTTGCAACCATAAGTTACACATGCTAGCAAGGCTGGTCATTGTGCACTGAAAGTGTTCCACCTTCTGAAGAAGGCAGTGTTGCTGACTTGCATGGCCTCCGCTTGCTGACAAATTGTGTTATATTTGCTCTGGATGAGCGTGTATTCCTGCTCCTGACTGCTGTTGCAACGGCAGTACTGTTCTCCTAGCTACTACCCGTGAGTTTATGCCTAAGGGCGGAGAATGGTACTTCAAGTAAACTCTCCGATGCAAAGTTTGACATACTGACATGTGGTCAATGTTCTTCAATAAGAGTAAGCTTTTGATAAGAAGTATGGACTTGTGTTGCATGGCTTCACTCATCACGGGTGGAATGCTGCATAGCGTTGAGTTCCCCCTTGGCATAGCTGTTTTTGTGTTTTGATCCAGTGATAGAACAACTTGGGATTCTGGTTCCTCCAATGTATCCTGTGCACTTGGCAGGGCAAGTTGACCATGAAGACCACAGAGATGGAGACCATCTTTGACCTAGGGGTGAAGATGATCGAGCAGCTACAGCGGGAGAAGGTGCAAGCCGGGGATGTGGTGGCCATTGACAAAACATCGGGTGAGCACAAAGCCTGGGACACTAAGAAATGATGAAGGTTCTGCCTCTGGAGCTCTGGCATGAAAGGCCTGGGCATGGGAAGGAGTTGCCGGACTGTGTCAGATGACACACGGGCTGGCACAGTGGCTGAAGAAAGATCAGCAAACTTTCTAGGGCCGGGTCTTTTCTGTGTTTAGAAGAGGCCAGCGCAGGCTAAATATGTGTATAACTAGAGATGCATGGGATGGGAGGATGGAGATTTTTATGTTGCTGCCAGCTGACCTGCCTATGTATTTCTTTCCCTCCAGCATTACATCCATAGCACATCCTAAACCATGTGACGCCCCTGGATAGGGCAACTCCTTTTGTGCTGCATGTGCCCGTATTTGGCCAGTCACGAGAAGCAGCTTCAGCATGTACATTTACCTTGCAATGCGCTGAAACTTGCATTGTTTGCTTTACAGGCAAGGTGACCAAGCTCGGTCGCTCCTTTGCAAGATCAAGAGACTACGATGCTATGGGTAAGGACCCTGCATGCTAAAGAGCTGCCTTGTTTGGCCGGCATGTGTTAAGCATCTCACAGATGTGTAGCCAGCCAGTTTGTCTAGGGTCTTTAGGTTTAGGTTTTCAACCCTAATTGCACCTTATTGCAAGCTTTGATTCCTTCTCCAGGTCTCAGCCGCAATTTTCTGTCAATGCTGGTGTATGACCTCTTGGCACTGTATTGCACATAAGAGACTTGATTATGGATCTGTTGGGTATGTTCATCTTTTAGAGCAGCCATTTTACAGCTGTGACGGACCCACTCCAGCACCAACCAAACAGGGTTCTTAGATGTTCAGCCCAAAATCAACAGCCCACCATAACAGTGGTATGTAAAGTGACACTCTTTCCCTCCCCGCCCTCAACAGTGGTATGCAATCTGGATTCGCCCCCCCCCCCCCCCCACCACCAACCAAGACACTCCAGGGGTTGCTGGAATACTACCATGGCAGCTGTCCTATGTTTGCTCAATTGTCTGCTGTATTGCATTAGGTCCTTCCACAAAATTTGTGCAGTGTCCCGAGGGCGAGCTGCAGAAACGCAAGGAGGTGGTGCATGTGGTCACCCTACATGAGATTGACGTCATCAACAGCAGAACACAGGTATGCCATGGGCAGGAGTGGAGTCAAGAACCTTTGCAAGCTCAATCAGATATATGGGTGTAGAGAGACGGTGATAGTTTGGGTGTAAAGAGACGGTGATAGTTTCCTCTAGCTCTTTTGAAGTGGGCCATGATGATGGCAGAAAGATGTGCTCTTCTGAACTTGAGGGAGTGTGCACATCAATCCTCTTGCACTACGTTGACGGAGCTTGTATGCTTGGGGGTTCCAGTTGTACTGGTGCACCCATTCTGCGTGCTGGATCCTTGAAGCAAGAATAACTGTGTTCCAAACGGGAGGCTATCCATTGATTTTGTGCGTTGACCATTGTGCATGTCTAGTGGTTGCACTATGTAAACGGCAGAAGGCACAAGCACTCAATCAATCACTGGCTTGGGTAGCTACGATATACGTTATTCAAAAAATGTTATATGTTACGCTATTGCATTCCATGATGTGCTATAGCGAAAGGTGCCATGAGCCCGGAACCTCAAGCTGGTTCAAAGCCATAGCAAAAGGTGCCATAAGCCCGCCACCTCAAGCTGGCTCAAAAAGGCCTCATGCTTGCTACTGCAGGGCTTCCTGGCTTTCTTCTCTTCTGGCTGGGTAGCTATATGTAATTCAAGAAAGGTTATTGGTTGTTCCATCCCACATGAAGTGCCCTAGCAAAAAGTGCCACAGGCCCAACACCTCAAGCTGTTACGAAAACAGCGTCATGAATGCCTCATGCTCGCTACTGCAGGGCTTCCTGGCTCTGTTCTCTGGTGACACTGGTGAGATCCGGCCAGAGGTGCGGGAGCAGATAGACAACAAGGTGTCAGAGTGGAGGGAGGAAGGCAAGGCAGAGATTGTGCCTGGTGTGCTGTTCATTGACGAGGTGCACATGCTGGACATTGAGTGCTTCTCCTTCCTTAACAGGTGAGCTCTCTCGGGCATACTGCTGGGACTGAAGAAGGCATGCCGGTATGTGTGATTGCCGCAGTTGTTGATGCAGGGCTGTGCAACTCATAATCTCTATGGGTCTCAGCATGCAGCTAGGTTTACTAGAGGTGTTTTAGTGTGTTGCTTTTTGCTCTTCTACAGTCACATACCCTATCGTGGTCCTTTCAATCTGCCTGCCAGTCAAACCACGGATGCTGAAACTGGTATTGTATGTTTGCAATGTTCAAGTGTTGCCATTTGTTCTCGAGATGCAGAGTTTGTTAATGGCATGGCTCATATAGGACATGGTGATAAGCATGCCAACAAGTCAATCGGATGCTTTTGTAGCGGGTAAATTTGGGTGGTCTAGCTAGTTAGGAGGCTATGTGCAACGAACAGGCCCAGGGCAGGCATCCTGCTGCCTGTTCTGTCTGTATAACCACAGTGTCCGTGCCTATGTGGCTGAGGCCATCTATGTTCCATGTCACTGTGCAGAGCCCTGGAGAATGACATGGCGCCCATCCTTGTGGTAGCAACTAACAGGGGCATCACGCGGATCAGGGGGACGAACTACCGCAGCCCACATGGCATCCCAATAGATCTCCTAGATCGGCTGCTCATCATCAGTACAGAGCCATACACAGAAAAAGATATACATATGATTCTGGACATCAGGTGGGTTGAGGGAACAGGCAGGGTGGTGGTTGATGCTGTAGTGCAGTTTGCTACGCCTAAGTGGGTTATGCCGAGATGCCAGCTCTTTTCAAGCTAGGGATAAGTCAGGGCAGTCTCTTGTTCAGACTTCAGGGGCCTGATGTGATCTGATGCTAGAACAAGATTTGGAAAATGACATGGGGCTCGTTGCTACGGTTGGGTGAGCCCTTTGGCTCTGCATTGCTCAGTACAGAGGTTCTGAAAGAGTTTGCCTGTGGTCTGGTTGGTGGGTGCCTGTCTTCCACTTCATCCATACGGTGATGGATTGCGATAAATGAGGTGCATGCACGTGGCTGATGTCGTTGGATATTGTTTGGTTGGTGATGGCTATATATGTGCCTGGCAAATGAATGCGGCATTTGTGGCGGTATCCTGGAAGTGCTTGTAGTATCTTTGCATGGTGTCGCCAAGAAGGCATAAAGAGCAACATGTACCAGCAGCGCTACACCTTCGCTTACTTTCCAATCTCATCTCTTCATTCACGATTCATGTTAGATATATCAAGCATAAAGAAGGGAGCACCATGGTTGCTGCTACAGGTAATATTTGTTGATCTGTCTCCCATGTGTCTGTCTTCATGCGTGCAGGTGTGAGGAGGAAGATGTAGAGATGACAGAAGACGCAAAGGAGCTGCTGACCAAAATAGGGTTTGAAACCTCATTGCGCTATGCCATGCAGCTTATAACAGCTGCATCTATCGTGGCACAGCGGCGCAAAGCAAGGGAGGTCGACATTGAGGATATCAGCAGGGTTTACAGCTTGTTTGTGGACGTCAAGCGCAGCTCGCAATACTTGATAGAGTATCAGGAGCAGTACATGTTCAACGAGGTCCCAGAGGATGATGCTGCGGATGGTGCTGAGGGCATGGAGGTATCTAGCTAGTCTGTTGACACCTTTTAATTATGGTGTGCGTGCTCCATGGATTGTGATTGTCCTTTTGCTGGACGTTTCACCCTGGACGGACCCTGGATTTTACGGTTTACCCTGGATGGCCTTGAAGCTAAGAAAAAAGTGTGCCCGCTTTGTTGGTAAGACATGGGTATCGCTATCAGGACCGCATATAGATATGCAAGCGCGCCTGGGATCTGCGGATATCATGTCAGTAACCAGCCAGACAGGAGGAATGCCGGAGCAGTACTTGCGGTCATATTGCATGCCGGAACGTGGGTTTCTCGGAACAGAAACGGAGTGTTCATGATAGCCTTTTAGTTAAAGCGCGAGCTCGTGCAGTTAGGAAGTTTACTAGCTCGGGTAGCTTCAAAGTGGCTTGGGCACTAGTGACATGGCCAGTCTTGAGCTTGGGCCAAGTCAAAGCATTGGAGCGTCCTGGCACATTGGAAACTTCAGTGAATTTTGATCTATGTTCATCAGCGAGTTTGGAGCACCTTACACCATTCTCAGCGGCTTCTGGGCGAGTTTGTGTTGGACTCCTTCCGACATGCTCAAGTGTGCCGGACGCTAATGCACAAACATAAGCTGCATCATTTTCACTACTCGATACGCAACGCATAAATCCAGATGTAAACTTGGGTGGAACCCTCTCGTCGCCCTGAAAAAGTGCAACCCGCCTGCTAACTTTGCAACCACTTCAATGTATTGTATTTGAACTCTTCAACATCAATGTGGCTTTTCAGCGGTCATAGAAAGGATGCCGGCCATAGCCTGCCGCTTGATAGGCTGCAAGTGTCTCAGCTGGCCGCTCACAGCAAGCTACTCCAAGCCCAGTCTGGCATCCCTTTCACAGCTGACGGTTGCGCATACGAGCCCATCCAGAGACTACTGGCGGTGCGAGGTTACACCATAAACTCGCTCTAGCCGCCAATGCCGTCTGCTCACTGCATCCTGTGGTCGCACAGATCAGCACCTGCGATGGACGAGTCAGAATCATTGGGAAAGATGGGGTAGAAAGGACTCTGAGGACTGCAAATGGCTTCATTCCGGAGCCCACGAAGCAGCTGATGTTCTTACTCAATCGTGGGGTCATAGTCAGGCTAGATCAGGTGCGGAGTAGGAGCATGACACCTTGTTCAGACCGATTATGAAAACAGCCCATGC
The DNA here is from genome assembly GCA_963556185.1 of Pseudopediastrum boryanum. Classification (NCBI taxonomy): domain Eukaryota; kingdom Viridiplantae; phylum Chlorophyta; class Chlorophyceae; order Sphaeropleales; family Hydrodictyaceae; genus Pseudopediastrum; species Pseudopediastrum boryanum. Next base: position 1,492,145 of record OY744503.1, on the reverse strand, counting down.
ACAGACCAGCTGTTGTGCAGGTCTCTCGAGAAATAGCAGCAGGCAGGTACAGACAACTAGAAATACCTAAGGCATGACTGCTTAAGAGGCAGCTGTGCAAGTGGACCTATCAACAGTAGACCCCAGCAGCACAGGAGCAGCGCATCTAAGCTGACATTAATCCTAAGATGACTCTTCTTTAATGATGATGTGAAACCTTTGATGTGAACGTTCAATGTAATGCAACGTTTCATTTGATTGTGTACTGCAGGATGGTAGTGTGGAGCTGTGGGCAGTAGACCCGACCAGCAATATAGCAGCATGCTCTTTTGTTTAATGAACCAACTCTTGACGATATCACCTTTAGCCAGAGTTTCTCTGGTGCGTACTGCAGGCTGGTAGCAAGGAGCTATGGGCAGTAGCCCCCACTAGCAACATAGCAGCAGAGATAACCATCACTTTATACATGATCTTATACTGGTAAACCTTGGTGTGTACTGCAGGCTGGTAGTATGGAGCTATGGGCAGTGGACCCCACCAGCACAGTAGCAGACGACCCCTGCCAGCCCCTTCACAGGCTTCAGCTGCAGGAAGACAGCATCATATGCATCGCACCCATGCAACGTGACCCCTACGTCCTGCTGGGGTGCAGCAGCGGTAGCATTCGGGTGGCAGCGTTGGTCAATGCCTCAGGCACCACTGTCACCGAGGCACGCCAGGTTCGCATGCTTCAAATCATGCCTTATGCAAGTGAGTGACAGCAATTCCAGGGCTGGTATAGATGGCAGGGTGTCCCTACCTCTGAAGTGGGGGCAGCAGTGGCAGCAGTACAATGGCAGGTCTAGCTCATCCATCAGGATGACAGTGCAAGAATGGGCATGCTTGAATCGTGCCATACTGAAATGAGTGAGTGCCATCAGAAAGGCGATTGCAGCAGTAGAGCAAGCACTCATCCCAGGGACAGGCTTTGTACTCAGCATGCATAGCAAGTTAGCAAGGTATGTAACAAAGCAGCATACTGCAACAGGATGAGCAGCGGTCCCATGTGCTTGTTCATATGCGTGTCTTGCTAAGCACCTACCCATGAGAACGACACGATGCAATGTGCTATGCACCTGTCTGTATCCACTGCATCAATGTCTCCCCCAGTCTTTCTGCAGGGGTTTGTTACGTCAATGCTGTCCTCTCCCTTCACATGCCTTCAACCCCATCTCAAAAGGAGTTCACCGCAGTCATCATTGCGGTCGTGACTGATCAAAGTAAATAACCTTGAACGCAGTGCTCTGTGTTGCCCTCACTGCTGCCCTCCCTTCCCGCAGTTCATGCAAAGCAGTTAGGAGCTGTTGGAGAGGTCTCCCACCTCACCACCTTGTCCAACAGCCCAGTACACCATCTCCTAGCCGTCTACCCCCAGTCAGGGGCTGTGGTTTGGGACTTAAGAGCTCGGCAGCTGCTTGCTGAAATCAGCACTCGGCCCAGCAGAGCCACAGGAGCTGCCAGGAAGTTCGGGGGCATTACGGCAGCATGCTGGGTGTTGAACAGCAGCAAGGGAAGCTTTGCTACAGGGCATGAGACCGGAGTTGTGAATGTGTGGGCATTGCCGCAGCAGGAGTTGCAGGGGAACCAGCAGCAGCCGGAGCTGCTGGTGACGTTGAGGGTGTCGGAGGATGCTCTGTGCAGGCCTGTGCGGAGGTTGGATTATGTGCTTGGCAAGCAGGAGGGGTTGTTGGTGTTTGGAGGGCAGGATGAGGATAGGCCGGATGGCCTGGTGTTACTGCCCGTGCCCAGCATCAAGCAGGTGGGTATACTGTTAGCCTAGTCTAGTTTACTATTGTAGACCTAGAGAATGCATTTTGCCGTAGCTGCTGTGGATAGTATGGTAGCTGCTACCATCAAGTCTGTGTTGTATGCATGTCCTCCATAAGCCGCCTAACCCTACCGATCCCGTCCATCGTTCATAATTGGGATGAAACTCAGCAGCCCAGCACGGTGATGTACGCTTAGGCGATCCACAACAAGGGGCGGTGTTTCTGTCAACATTATAAGATACTTGCATCAGAGGGATGATCGCATGGATGATGAAGCATGGGTTCCAGGATTGCTGCTTCTAGTAGCCTGGGAGAGGGTACCTAGGGTTGGGACTTTGAGAGGGTTGTGGAGTCCTGTCAGACAGCGATACTAGCCTGGGAAGGGGCTGCTTGAACATGACAAAGCAGCAGATTGCATTGCATTGTGGAGGGCAACCGTTTCTTGAAAAGTATCTAAGGCGAGTTGCGTGTTTGTTCTTACGCACCTTGCTGCCTGGAATTAATGGGCCCTTCTGACAAGCACTCTGTGTTGGCTCAGTTAGAGCTGCTTACTCTGAAAATGTTTTGAAACTAGCTCCTTGTAGCGTAGAACATGGGGCGCCTGCAGGTACTGACCGTGCCACCCCTCTGCTCCTGTGGCTGCAGGACGTTGGCATTGATGATCCAGAGACCATGCAAGACGCTGCACAGCAATCCACTACTGCTGCCCGCAAGCTGCCATGGTTTGGCGCCATCTGTGCTTATGCCCTGGTAGCTCCGGCAGGTAAGCTGGTGAGAGTGCTCCTATGTACCTTTCCCAGGTCCTGCAGCAGCACCAGCAGCAGCAGGGGGTTTGAATTGGTTTGGTAGGAGCCGCCTGTGGCACCCACCGGGTAGTGCTCTAGAGACCGCTCTCCTCGGCCCATGTCTCGTTATTGTCCTCTTGATCTGTTACAGGCTTCTATTCCTCTTGTGTGGATGCCAGCGCATCTGCTCGCAACTCTAGTTACATGAATGTGTGCATTATTAGTTTCAAGATGCCTGGCATGCGTGAATTTGTTGATTAGACTCACCAAGGGTGGGTAGCTGCTTGTCCCTGCTGACGTACAGCGTATGTGCTTGCTGAGCCCATTGCATTTTTGCTACGGCATTCCATGGCATCTGATAACGTCAGCTCATTTAGGTATTTAAAGGATGTATTGTTGTGGCATCTGCAGGTGCTCTCACAGGATTTGAAGACCCTTGTGCCATGCTGGTGCTGATGGAGGGAGGGGAGCTGGTGGTGCATGATTTACTTGCTACAGGCCCTGCTAGCAAAGTGCCGCAGCATTACCTGCCCATGTTCCAGGGGCAGCCACTTGTGACAGCTGCTAGGCTGCGGATTATACCCACTGGCCCAGTGCCCTTGCAGGGATTACAGGTAGGATGGCGGCCTAGACTCATCTGACCAGTCTGTGCTGTGAGATATGGTGTGGGGGGGGGGGGGGCTATTCTAGTAGCATGGGTCTGGAGCTGGAAGAACATAACTGGCTGGCTATAGCATTGCTAGTGACATGCCCGAGCATTACCTGCCCATGTTCAGGTGGTGACAGCTGCCAGGCTGCGGTTTGTTACCATTGTTATCAGTGCCGTTGCAAGGCTTGCAGGTATGATGAATTTGTGGCTGTTGTAGAAGTGGTGCATCGTGGGTAGGCTTACAAGGAGCATGCAGGCATCTAGGCACTGAAGCTAAGGAGGTGCAGCTAAGCTGGGTGATGTCAGCTGGAAACGTGCCGGAGGTGCCCAGGTCTGTCAACCCCTAAGGTGCTTGATACGATGCTGAATTCTTGTACGGTCCCGAGCACCTCCTCTGGTATGGGAACCGTGGCAGGCATGTTGGTGCTGCACTAGGGAAGGTACATCATCGGCATGCTGAATCTCATAGAGGAAAGCTGTCATCTCTTTCAGGTTACCAGATTACCGATTGGCCCCATCACTGTGGGGCGCCCGAGAGGAGCCAACCTCGGCTCCATGGGCAACCATCATCATCAGATGAAAACATTGAAACTCCTGAATGTGTCTAACCAACAGAGTCCAAAGCTGAAGGATTGTAGTAAGCTTCTTGAAGAGTCCTGTAGCAGTAGCACACAAGAGCTCCTGAATAAAGCTTAGTGGTCCAGCACCTGGCCAATAGCATCATTGGCTCGTCAAGCTTGCCAAGCAGTCGTGCTTGAAGGTGCTTTGCCTGAATAGGGATGTGTTTGGTCAGTTTGACCTAGCTGCCCTTGTGTGCACGCATATGTTGAGCTGTTGATGGTTTGTTTATCTGCATTGTCCAGGGTGCCTGTATGATCAGCCTGCGGGAGTGGACTGTTGGGCAGCCGAGCCGTAAGGGCCTTGGCAGAGATTCCAGGACCCCTCTTCCAGCTCAACAAGATCCGCATGGGAGCAACAGCAGCTCCCCTACACGAGTCCGAGGACCCTCACCACAGTCACCAACAGCAGCAACAGCAGCAGCTGCAGGGGCCAGTCCTTTAGGGCGCACGAGCAAGAGCCCTTCACCACCAGCGCCTCCTCCTGGTTTTGTGGCCTCTTTCCCAACCTCTGCAGCGGCAGCAGCGTCGCGCTGGCGCTGGATTGCTGATGGCGGTGATGTGCCTAAGCCAAGTAGCAGTAGCAGCTACTCTTTGCTGTACTGCACCGGGCATCAGGACAGTGGCGTGCGGTTGTGGGATATGTATGAGGACGTGCCGGTGCTGTTGGGGGTGGCTCCGTCTGCTGCGGCGGTGGCTGCGCTTGAGGGGAAGGCACAGGCCGGGGTCGTGTCTACGCTGGAATTTGCTTGGGAGCAGGGGTTGCTTATAACTGGGCATGAAGGCGGAGAGGTGAGTGGTTATTTGCTTGGCATTGCCCTCAGCTCTTATGTCTTAGTAACTCCGGATTTGTTGCTCACTGGTGCCGATTACATGGTATGCTACTTGTTGGCATGCTTCTGGCTTTCTTTCTTCTTATGCTTGCCTGTGTGATTCAGGAAAACGGTTCAGTGATAGCATGCGGCTTGAGGGGTTGCCAAAGATGGACTCATCCAATGGCACTGCTCCTTGCGGCTACTTGACAGCAGACAGGCTTGCTTGGCAGCATTAATATCCCAGTGTTCCTGTGTCTTTCGGAACATGTATCAGCTAAAATCAGATACTGCTCATAAATGGGTGTTGCGTTGAAGCTTAGAGCATACTGCTGCTTATTCTGTTTGCAGGTCCGAGTATACCAGTTCAGCCCCAAACCTAAGCGCATCGATTGCGTGCAATTTGAATCAGTCGGCTCCGCCAAGCACAATGAGGTCATCACTATCGAAGAGCCCCCAGGCTTCCAGCTGCGGCTCATGTCTCTCATTCACTCCTCTGCAATTTGTAGCAGCTCCTATGCCCCCACCTGTAAGCTGGTCACCATCAGTGACAGAGCAGGTGCCATATCACTCATCGATTTAGCGAAACCGGCTGTGGTATGGTTCCAGGCGCCTATGCAGCAACCTATTGTACAGCTTGCACTGGGGCTGGTGCCCCTTCCGCCGCATAAGGATCGTGCGGAACCGCTGGAGGATGTATATGAAAATGTGTCGACGGGAGCGGCAGTGCGGGCGGTGGTGGCGGTGGGGGAGGATTCATGTGTGGCTGTTCTTGATGCTGGGACGGGGTTCTTTTTAGGCAGGTAGGTGTATCATGAGGCTCTTACAGAGCTGATAAAGCCATTGGGGCTGATTAGCGGTAGTGGGGGGAGATTTATGTGGGGCTGTGCTTAATGCTGGAACGGGGTTATCTTAGGCAGGTAGGTGTACCATGTGCCTCTTGGTAGTGGAAATGGTAAAATGTTTGCTCTGGTGCTGCCCTCGGCCAATTCTGACCATCAGTTTGGACAGCTGCCGTATCCATCCTGGGACCATTTTTTTTCTACCGTTCTAGGCCTCTGCTCGGCACCCTATTCCAGGTAGTGGTAATTGGGAGTGGCTCCTGCCTGGCCATGCTTGATGCAAGGGCAGGATTGTGATAAGACAGATCATGTAGGGCAGGGGTGGGACTGGGGAACGGGCCCAGTGCCCCGAGCCAGGGTCTTGGTTCTGATGCTGAATGTTTTTGTGGTCTGGGGTTTGTGTGCAAACAGGTACTGCAACCACCTGGGTACATCATGGGCAGAAGGTGTTCACCATTGCTTTGGTATGATGTTGTGAACTACTTGTTTTTATAGAAGTCCATCTAACATGATAGGGCATGATTTCAAGGAACAAGGGGCACATATGTCCACAGGATGATGTGTTGCTGAGTCATGATGTATGTGCATTAATACAAGTCAGCTATCCTTGAACCTTGACAAGTGGTACCAGGCACTGCTAGCAGTTGTCAATGTCATACACTGGTAAGAGCGCCTTGCTCCACTCTCGTCGTACCTCTGGGAGGGGCATATGGCACTATGGCACTCTGGCACATGTAACAATACATCTGAGATTCCCTGTTGCTTGTGCTGCTTGGCATAGGGAGGGCATGTTGAAACCCAAAAACTTCTCGGATGCCCTGTACGTGGAGCTTCTAGATGCTTCTGGTGCTCCCACATGGATGGCACGAGATGTACAGGACTTAGTGAACCTTACTAAGGCTGGAGGCAGCAAATCAGCAGCAGCAGCAGCAGCAAGGGGCACAAGCCGGCACGTCAGACCAGCGGGAGCAGTAGCAGAAGGGGTTGAGAGAGAAGAAGCAGCAGCAGGTGCAAGGAAGGGGCGGCATTTGCTGCAAGATGAAGGGGAGAGGGGTGGTGAGCGGATGGGGAGGGGCTCTGGCCTTGGGAGGGTGAAGAGTGTGCCAGAGGGGGTGAAGCGTGCTGAGAGTGGGTCGGAGGTAGAGGAGGGACAGGTTGTTGTTGAGGAGGAGGAGGAGGACGTTGAAGAGGTCGAAGTTGAGGAGAGTCTGGATGTGGATGAGCTCCTAGCACGGGCAGCAGCGGAGGTGAGGCAGGGGGGCCATCTGCTAGTTATCTCATGCTGCTTAAGTAGAGCATGTATACCCTTCTGTCAAGGGAAGGATTACTATAGGAACATATGCAAAATCCTCAAAGCAACATGAGTTTCTTTAGGTGTGCTGTTTCGAGTGTCCCTACCGGTGTTGGTGCCGGGGACTTGGTTGATGGGAGGGCAGGGGACTCCGGAACAAGGGCATAGCCTGGAGTTCTGGGGCACCAATGCGGCTTAATGATTATCATCAGATCTAGGTTGTCCTGTACTGTGAAGACAAGATACATATGGTATGCTGGGTGCCCAGCAGGGCATGCTTGTGGACACCTTCATAAACTCGTCCGCCGGCCAAGCTGTGGTTAGTGAATTCTTCTGGGGTGCAGCATGGTGTAACAAGGCAATGGATCATGCAGTCCTTCCTGATAGGAGACTAAAACCATTGCCCAGTGTGGAGGAAGGTACATACAGCGTGTCAGAGGAAGGTACATACACCTCACCCTGCCTGCCAATTCACAGGCTGTACCATAGTATGAAAGCCTGCTCTGAGTGAAGGTGTTTTGGAATGTTTCATTGAAGGTGGAGGCTGAGGACCGGAAGGGGCCCAAGAAGGGCAAATCAAAACCCCCCAGGGACTCAGCTGCAGCCACCTCTCCAAAGAAGGCCTCAAGGCAGAGGCGGCACAGTGCCAGCAGCAATAACAGCGGCAGCAGTGAGCTGCTGAGCCAGCAGAGCCCCAGGAGCAAGAGCCAAAGCCCTACGAGGTTCAAGTCCAGCAGTAGCACCGGGAACCTGGAGGGAATGGCCGGACAAGGAAGAGGTAAGGGGCAATGGAGGCCGAGCCAGAAATGGTTGTTTTGGTGAGTATTGGCACATCTTTATGTTCCAGGTCGCTAGAGAGGCATCACTATTGTGCTGTTGGGGATGTGTTCATTGTCTGTATGGTATCTTGGGCAGGCCATGCCACTTAGCCTCAGCTTGAGTGTGGGCCAGTCCACCTTTGGTCTTGGTGGGCATGCCAGGGGCCTTGTGTTTTTGGCCTGGGTCTATGTGGCCATGAGTATAGTTGGTCTTGCTTTTTAATTGACTGGTAAAAAGTATTGGTCCGTTGCTTGACTGATTTATTGATCAATTGCACCTTGGGCATGGGAAGGCCACTGTGGTCCTAGTAAGGCGCTGAAGCTGGAGGAAAGGTTGTTCCACCTCGCTGTGTCTGTGGCAACTTGAGAGGCATGCCCTAGGGCCATCTTTTCATGGTATGTCATGGAATGTAATGCTGCTGCAATCCTGGAAACTGCAAGATGGTGCTGCAGCCCTAGGGATTTTAGGTGATAGGGGTCAGATCTATGTTTATATTGTTATTATTATTACTTCCCAGCCCTGCCTGGCCGCTTGTCGACGGTGCATTACTGGTGAGCAAAAGGAGGAGCCCGGCCCCAGACGATTTGCTGACTTTTGTGCGCCCACTGTGCTGGCCGACGCAGCAGTCCTACTGCTTCGCAGTAGTGCTTACGCCCTACGGCTTTAGCACTGGCCTGCAGGGCCAGGGACCTTCGGACTAGTGTGTAAACACCCTGGTCCGTTGGCGTAAGCACTGGTCCGTAGGACCAGGGACCAGAAAAAAAAATCCGTTGGGGACCCGAAGCTTGTGGGGTTTAGGGTTTAGGGGCGGCTGCTTGGGTTTAGGGTTTAGACGTAACCCGGCGAAACCTCATAGCTGTGCCCTGCTCTTTGGCACATGAGCACAGCGATAGCTCTGCTGTGGATAGTCTGTCTGTGGCTGGTCATTCTGCTGCCCATGATCACAAGTAGACTAGCGGTGTATCACCGTGGGTGCTTTTGACCTAGCTGCTGGACCTCATGTCTGGGCATATGTTGTCATACATGCTGAAGACAACCCGTATTCTGTTCAACCTCGCTGTTATTTGTGACAGCTTGACGTGCGGGGCTATCGCATATCATGAAATGTAGTACTAACACCCTGCTTGGCCACTTGTTGATGTAACCCTACATTAGGAACAATGTGAAGCTTGGTCCCAGATGTTTGCTAAGCTGTCCGTGCTGCCATTGTGCTTGCCCACTGTGTCCATATGTAGGTACTGGTGATGGCCCTGCCATTGTCCTGGATGACCCTGAAGCCGCCTTTGTCTTAGTGGCAACTAGGGAGTTCCTGCGATTGTACACCATACAGCACGCAGTTGTGGCAGATCGGACGGTTGCAAAAAAAGTGCACCTACCAGGGCCATTGCAGTTTGCAACCTCCTTTGCTGTGGAAGGTGCTCCTGCCCTGGTGTGCATTGTGGAGCTGGAGGGAGAGTCTCACTTACAGGTGACAGCAAAGGAAGGGGGCAGGGTGATTAGAGAAGCACCTATTGTTAGTATTACATTTCATGATATGCCATAGCAAAAGGTGCCATAGGCTCCGCACCTCAAGCTGTCACAAAAAACAGCGATGTGGAACAGAAGCATGTCGGCTGGGCAGTATGAAGGAGGGGCAGCTGTGGAAGGGCAGCCTGGGCATCCGGCTCAGAACTGCGGTGGGGGTGTTGTCACGCTGTGCTTGGACTCTAAAGTTGATGGCTGTTTGATTAAGAAGGCATAAGTATCAATCTGTGATTGGGAGACTGCGTGGTATTTATACTTGATACCAAATGAGGCCATCTGCTGTCAGTTGCTCTGCTGCCATAAGCTTGTCATCCTCTGTGGGGTCCGGCGTCCACAGAGTAACCACGTGCAGAAGCTGCGAATCTCCCTGCTTTCTATAGCTTCAAAGTGGGTATCCCAGGCAGCTGGTAGGTGCCTGGGTACCTAGCAGTGAAGGTATGAGGCATGGGAACTGTCCTGACAACCATTCCGTTGTCACCTTCCGCAGGTGTATACCTTGCCAGGTCTGGAGCTGCTAAGATGCAGACACCTGCATAGCTGTCTGGGTAGTTAGTAATGAGGTTATGTAAATATGGAAAGCGTTTCTGGCACCAATCCCTCATATTGTGACCTATTGCAGGTGTATACCTTGCCAGGTCTGGAGCTGGTTAGACTCAAAGCATCTGCATAGCTGTCCGGGTAGTTAGCAATGAGGGTATGTCAAATGGAAAGCGTTTCTGACAACCATTCCTCATTGTCACATTGTCACCTGTTGCAGGTGTATACCTTGCCAGGTCTGGATCTGGTAAGATGCAGACACCTGCATAGCTGTCTGGGTAGTTAGCAATGAGGGTATGTAATATGGAAAGTGTTTCCGGCACCAATTCCTCATTGTCATATTGTCATCCGCTGCAGGTGTATACCTTGCCAGGTTTGGAGCTTGTCACCAGCACATCTCTGTCCATGTGCACAGGATGGCACTGGAGCTGGGACCCTCGGCAAAGCAGCTGCCGTCCGCATGTGATTGCTGCCACTCGGCACGGCCATTTAGCTCTATTGGGTTCTGGCCAGGAGCTAGCACGCCTAGCTCTTGCAGTTAAGGCGCCTACTCCGCTTGCTGCAGCAGCTGTGTATGACTGGGACATAGCAGCGGCAGCTCATGCTGCGGTTACGGCGTTTGAACGGATGAAGGCGCTGGGGATGGGGCCAGGGGGTGGGGGAGCAGCAGCAGGAGCTACTGGGGGTCTTGGGGGCGTGAGCATTAGGGCAGGCGCGACTGGGTTGCAAAGGAATAAGTCGCAGGGGGTGGTTTCAGGTGGAGAGCAACAGGTGCAGGAGCAGCAGGAGCAGTTAGGGGAGGTAGGGGAAGGGGGCAGCAACGAGCAGCAGCAGAAGCCTAAGTTTATTGGGTTTATGAGCAAGATTGGGCAGGACTTCCAGCGTGCTGGTGGAGGTGTGGCGAAGGGCTTTCAGAAAGCCTTTGATGAGACGCACAAAGGGCTGCAGAAGGTAGCACAGGTGGGTGACTGAGCGCACGCCAGATGTTAGCCCTGCATAGGTTTAAGGAAGGGGAAATTCTAGCTAGCACAGCAGATCAGAAATATCAGATGGGAAATGGTGTGTGTAGAAGATACCAACGCTGAAGTGGTATTTTGCTTCACCTCGCTGTCTCTGTGGCAGCTCATTGTTTGGAATCTGTGGCATACCATCAAATGCACTAATATGAACATGCATGCAAGATCAAAGCAGTTCGAGTACATATAGAAGATGGTTGGGCAGACTGTTTGTGAGGCAATTGCACTTCATACACATGTAAGAATGTGTCAAATTTGGGCGCCTGAAGCTGTAGTTCCAACATCTCCGAGACATGGTTATTGCTCTGCTTCTATCCCCCTCTGTGGTAGCTCCGGTGCCTGGCACTGTCGCATCTGCTTTGAGCTTCTGTAAGCTGTCACTTACACATGCTGCTCTGGCCTGTGCTCCTGCAACAGGTCTTTGAAGAGGACCTGCCTAATTTGCTGATACAAAAGGGTTCCAGGGAGGGTCCAGAGCCTGTATACCCCCATCCTGCCCTCTCTGCCATCTTTGAATGCACCGCATCACCCTTCACCTCGCCCCCCGGCAGTGGCGGCGGCACCGCTGTAGCTGTAGCTGGAACAGCAGGGGGGTCCGGTGCTAGGGGGGCAAGCAGTAGCCCTGGGAGGCCCGGTAGGAACAGCACAGGGCTAGGCCATGTCTCTAGTACCTCACATACTGTGACAGGGGCTTCAGGGGGGATAGGTGTAGGGCAGAAGGGTTCGGGTGGGGGTTCTGGGTGGGCTGTGGGTGCAGGGCCTGATCCAAGCAGAGATGAGCTGCTTGCTGGGGCAGAGGCTGTGCCTCAGGCCGGTAGCAGCGGACTTGGTAGGGGTGGGGGTAGTGGGAGCAGTGGTAAGGTTGGAGTCATCGGCAGTGGCAGCAGCAGTGTTGGCAGTACAAGCAGCAGCAGCAGGGCGGCGGCGGCGCCAGGTGGGGGAGCTGGGGCACGTGTAAGAACTGCCGATGAGATCAGACAGGCTTATGGACGGACACCATTGAATAAGAGTTACGAGGTGAGTCTGGGAGATCTGCTGGGTTTTCCATCCATCCATCCAGACTGTAATGTGATTGTGTAGAGTACTGTACACTCTTATCAGTAAATGTATGAGCCAGGATGCAAACGTCGAAAGGCTATAGGATTAAGGCCAATGGCCCCATTTCTGTCATCATACAGCTCTACAAAATAGTCCCATGGGTGCACCTTCATATGCCGCCACACTTATCACGAGGTATCCGTAACTGCCTTGCGAGCCCTCGCAGCATGCGCAGCCTATTGTTGAGCCATTATGGCAATGTATGTGCATGGGAAGGAGTGCAGGCAAATCTGTGTTGTCCATCTTACCAGTAATACGATAGGTCAGGCTAGACGTTATGCACAGTACTGACATATTCTAGCATTGTAGAAGCTCTATGAATTGCTGGTGTCGTCATGGTGGGACATGCCTTGCTACTGCTGCTTTCACTTCCACCTGATGGCTTACCGATGTACAAGGCAAATGTGTTAGCACCAGGGACTCAAGCAGCAATACTTTGAAGCAATGACATGGAATGATTGCTGCGGTTGCTGGATATCTGTGCTGCAGATCCGAAACGTGATGGAGGAGAATAAGCAGAAACTGGCTGAACGTGGAGAAAAGCTAGCCCAGATACAGGATAGATCTGCAGAGCTTCAAGAGACTGCAGCAGGCTTCGCAGAGATGGCAAAGATGCTTGCAGAGAAAGAACGTGCTAAAGCGAAGTGGTTTGGAGGCAGTTAACTACTGCACTTGCTGTTGGATTCCTGGGTGCCAAGGGTTCTCTGCTCAATGCTATTTTAAGCCATTTCACTTGAGCAGTGGCAAAGAACTGTGGGGCAGATGTCCTCTCCTTAGTCAGGCTTATAGTCAGCTTACGATATCAGGTGGGGACCTGGGGGATCTAACCGGCTAGTGGAAGGGGCAAGGTTCCCCATCTATGCGGGAGCCATTGCCGCCATAGAAGAACGCATGGAGAATGCAGTAGCGACCAGATTGATCCGTAGCTGGGGCAGTCTAGTGTTGATACATCGGGGACATGCGCTATGACAACACAGTGACGAGCAGTCCCACCGCTTCCACTGGATTGTGTTCCCTGATTGAGAACACATTGGCATGGGACACTGATAGCATCCTTTTGATATGCTTTCAGTTTGCCCAACCACCTCAGGCGTGGTTTAGCGTGCTTCGCCTCACCTCCTCTGGGGAATTGTCAGGTGCCCAGGCGAGCTCTCTGTAATACAACCTCATGGACGTCTACGACTATGACCAAGTGTGAGAGCAGCTGCTTTGAGGAGCGACTAAGCTTAGGGAGAAGGGCGCGAACCTTGCTCTTGATCTCTGTGACAGGCATCGGTCAACAAAGCTAAAACACTAGAGAGCGCCCTCGTCCTTGTTGTAGCTAGTTTGCCGCAGAGAAAGACACTATGAATCCCGAGTAGTAAGTGTTCTTAAGCACAGCCAAGTCGAACCTGTTACCGTTGCCTATGCTGACGACCAGCCTGTATGCTTGTTTCAACCAACCCAGCGACTACCTGTTCAAGGTGTGTGTCCAATGCATGGTACTGGCAGCTTAGCGAGGATAGGAGACGTACTGACGGGTATCCTTTGTGCAGCTCTTGCTGATTGGAGACTCTGGTGTTGGTAAATCATGCTTGCTGTTGAGGTTCGCGGTAAGAGGACACGAGGTGCTTGTTCAGTTGCATGAGCTGCAGATGCTCACCCAACTGTGTTGTACAGGACGATACCTACACAGAGAGCTACATCAGCACCATCGGCGTGGACTTTGTAAGTTTGCCAAGTAATATAAGCGTTGGAACCCATGCTGCCGGGCACTGATAATGGGTTTGTGCTGCAGAAAATCCGAACTGTGGAGCTGGACGGCAAGGTTATTAAGTTGCAAATTGTAAGTTCTTGCAGATCGGGCTCAGTTTGGATACCCCAGTTGGTATGGTCTGGCTAACGGCCAACTTCCGTATGCATGCAGTGGGACACAGCAGGACAAGAGCGGTTCCGCACCATCACCAGCAGCTACTACCGTGGAGCACATGGTATCATCGTAAGTAGCCAGACATGCTGGTTTGAGGGTCCTGCTGTATGCCAGCACTGTGTACATGGTTGCTATTGCTGGTGTCTCAACCCCCTGGCAATGCAGGCAAGGTATTTCTCTTTGGCTCTTGAACGGCATACTACGCTGTGCTGATGTTTTGGTCCTAGCTTTGACGCAGGTGCTGGAAAAGTTTGCACAGCCCATGAGAAAGGGAGCACAGTGCTGAATGGTGCTCCATCCTCGCAGGTGGTGTACGATGTGACGGATCAGGAAAGCTTCAACAATGTGAAGCAGTGGCTGAATGAGATTGATAGATACGCCAACGAGAACGTAAACAAGCTGCTAGTTGGCAACAAGAGCGACCTCACTACAAAGAGGGTGGTTGATTACCAGACAGCGAAGGTCAGTGCAGCAGCTGGTACATTCTGCGGTTTGAGTTGCAGAAGCCAGCGCCCCAGGAACAGCATTACGGGCATGCAGCAGCAGCCACTGTCGAGCAGGGTATGGAAGACATGCCCGCCAGTGTAACCAGGTTCCCGCAAGATGTTCTGCTCTTTAGGCTTGGCAGAGAGGCAGATTTGCAACGAGCGACGGGCCCTGGGCAGGGAGAGTCCCTGAAGTAGTTGTTGGTAGCCTGTGGGTTTCACAGAAGCTTTGTAGGCAATTGAGCAGCACAGGATTTTTTAATGGGTCAATGGATGTTCTGTTGGGGCAACTATAGAGAAGTTCAACAAGAGGCTCTCCAGCGGTCTGCAGTGATAGAGGCTGGGAATGTGTAGGGGATAGCCCAAGTAGGTGCCAGAACTGTTTGCTATTGTTGCTGCACTTGCGACTTATGTTGTGACAGTGACTAATCCATGTTGTTGTTCACACTGCTGTTGCGAGCAGGCGTTTGCAGATGAAATTGGTATCCCATTCCTCGAGACCAGTGCAAAGAACTCCTCGAATGTGGAACAGGCATTCATGACCATGGCAGCAGAGATCAAGAACAGGTAGGTGGGGATGAGTAAAAAAGGCAGAACGTTGTGGAATACAACCAGCTGAATTCGATTCAATATGTACAGGACTGTATGTGTGTTACCTGCTGCCCTTCCTCTCGGTTGCTATTGCGCTGTGTTTGCGGTATCTGTACTCTTGGCAGGTTGAACATGGACACCACATGCCATGTTCGGATATTTATAAGAATAGGTCCAAACAATTTCTTGCTAAGATATGGAGTCGCCCACGCCAGCCATGCAAGCCAGGAGGTTATTGTATGTTGCTCAGTTGCCTTGTCCTCAGGTGTGGGGCTGCTGCTGCTGGTGCTGTTGTTTTAAGGCCCTATGGTGCTGGGCCATTCTTGTGCTGCCCTTGCTGGCCTGTGACAATCCAAGAATACAAAGAGGGTGTCATTTTTTTGAATGTTCCTTTCGTATGTTCTGTTGGCACCTGCAGGATGGCCAGCCAGCCAATGGCTTCCAGGGCGGGTGGTGCCACAGTGCGGCCAGGGGAGGGCAGGAGCGTCACCACCAACAAGTCATCTTGCTGCTGATGCAAACGGAGCACAGCAACTGCAGTAGCAGCTGGTGCAGTACTGGAATATGCATGTAGGCAGTGGGTCTGGCAGCGGCTGCCCAGTATGGGACTCTCGGGAGAAGAATGGGACAGGAAAATTGAGGAAGGCAGGGCGCTTTGACAATTCTGACTTCTCAGTCCGACCAGCAAGGAGCCTGGGACCTCAGTCTGACTTGCAAGCGGAAGGATGTGGGGGTAGCAGGGTTCACAGCTTGCTGCATGCTATGGGGCGTGCTGGGGGGTGGGTTCTGAGCTGGAAGGCAGTGGTAGCAGATGCTGCAACCATGGCATGCAGCAGATGCTGATGGGGTTTAAGGACTCAGTTGGCAATGGGGTCTGAAGCAATGGATGCAGCAGATGTGCCAGCAACGCGAAGGGGGGCATCTGATGGGGAGGTTGCTGGCTTGTGTTTGTAGCGAATGGCCTGTTGATGGATTGCATCGGGCCTGTGTGTTGCTTCTAGGGGTTCCTGGTCGAATGGCCTATGTTAGGGGAGGGTTTTGCATCGCAAACAACTGGTATGTGCAGCATGTACAGTGAGTGTGATAGGGCCGTTCTTGGGCAACCGCCGTTCTGGCTCAGTCTGGTGGCGCTCGCAGGACTTTGCCCAGTTTAGGCAGTGTAATATGTACTAATCAGCATTGGATGGTTGCGTCTTTGCTGGCTTGATCGCTGAAGACTGTGAGGGTTGATTTGCAATGTCAAGCTGGCACAGTAGTCAGAAGCTGCGTGTACCCGGCAGTCTCCAGATTACGATGCATTTGCATCCTATGGTATTGCCAGAATGCATCCTATGGTATTGCCCCGGCCACACAACATTGTTATGGGCAGGGTCCACAGTTTGCCGCCAGGGTGGATCGCCCGTTCGCGGTTCGGTTTGCCCGGGGAAGCGACCAAAGGTGCTGGTTCATGTTCGATATGGACGCGGGCAGGCATTACCAGGATGCTCCGCTATCACTTGTTATATTGCATCAAGGGTCCTGTCTCATGGGCTCCGTGACGGTGATTGCTGACCGACTACTTGAGTGACCACGTCGGCAGTCACTTTAGCGGCCCGTCTCAACAACTAATCACGGACAAACATTGCCAGTTGAGACGACTGAAACGACACTTGATCACACTGTCCTGGGACGTCGGTTCTGGTGGCACTTCCAAATGCTGAGATGCGTTCACCGGCCTCCTTTCAATGCCGTAACCGAGGAACTGGACTGCCAGGCTGTTAAGCGCAATGAAACCGCAACAACACTGTGGCATGAAATATTTGCCCTCAGATGGCTGCTTCTGGTGATCAGCATAGGTGAAGTCTGTTGCCATACATTCAGGCTGTTTCTAGAGCCCTTCGGCGAAAGTTGGCGCTTGGACATAAGGGCAACCTTTTCTGGAGACGTAATTACTGTAACAGCAAGCAGCTGCGTCACCCCAATCTCCAATGTGACGCATATAACCACCTGCCCGACAACGTTGCTGATAGTCACACACCAGAGGCCCTTTTATACCTTTGGTTGACCATCATCCAAATTGGCATGCATCGTCGTGCTTCTTAACGCGCGCATGCGTCTCTCGTGCAGGACTGAACGCAGCAGCAGAAAGCCTGCAGTGTTCCGCAGACGTCTATCAAGGCAGCTGTTCCTCCAGCAGCAAGGGCCCTTACCCCCACCTCACAGCAATCATCATATTCCGCACTGGGGACACATACCATCTTAAAGCAGCGCTCGATAGCGTAGCCCACGTCTCAGAATCCATGCTCCTGGTCCCTGAAGCGGGGAACACACAGCTTACATCAGATGTGCTCCAGTCCTTGCCTGGTGCTGACAGGATGCTTGACCATGCAATAACATGGAGTGACGGGTTCTCCACAGCCAAAAACGCTGCACTTCAAGCAGCACAAGCAGCAGGTCATTGCCAGTGCTCTCCTCTGTCTTCATTCTTCTTATCAACCAGAAATGATATATTCAGAAATCAACATGGTAGACTCCTAGTGGCATTGACTGCAACTTACCAGTACAAACTAATAAGTTACTTCACATATGTCACTAGCTTTCCGTGCAAGTTCCATTTTGTATAGCATGGGTATGTGAAGTGCAACACCAGTGTTTGAACCAGCTCACAAGGTCGCTGGGCTTTGTGTACATCCCCTTAACCTTTTAGGACTGCTGCCCCCAGCCTCCTGCTGCAGCCGCAGTGTGGACGTTGTCTGGATATCTGGGTGGACACACCCAAAGTTCTGCTGTGCCTACTTGAGTGTTCCCCCGCACTTACTGGCTGGAAACTGTGAGGCTCAAATTGAAGCAGCTGAAACATCAGACACACTAGTTTTGCAAGATGTGAGCCCACAGACATAACAGCAGCAGCAGCAGCAGGAAGAGGAGGAGCCCCCACTCACTCCTGGATTCGCTGCAGGATCTGTCCATCTGCAGTCCAGCAGTTTAGCAGCAGCACCAGGAGCAGTTTAGCAGCAGGAGCAGCAGCGAAAGAAGCTGCCCATAGGTTCAATTGCCTGCAATGCACTGCAGCTGGTAACTGCCGACCCCGCTCCCAATTGGCAGACTTGACCTGTTTGGGCTTCGGTGCAGAAGCATCAGCAGCAACAGGCTCACTTCTGTTTGAGTCATGCGTAATGCGCTACAAGTTTGCCTGAACTGTGGCAAAGAGTGGTAGAACACACCGCTTGCAGATGTTAGCAGCAGGCTTTAAGGTCTCCGAGTTCATGACTGAGCGCCAGTCATCAGCAGCAGATTGCCATCAAGAAGACAGTTCAACCGCCTGCCTGCTGCAGCTCCTGTTAGTGGCTGGTGCAACGGCAACAAAAGCTTTCAAGGTCTGCAAGCTCGCATGACTCAGCACCCTCCATTAGTAGCTAATTCACAGCCCATGCACCTATCGGGATATGGCAGGTACTGGGTAGCTGCAATATCCAAAGGGGCCCACCCTTGGCATTAGCAAGTTGAAGAGCCTAGTGTGGTGCTATGCTACCTGTCCTACATGGCTGCAATATGCTCTTAAGATGAGCAAGCTGAATTCTTACCTTTTTGACATGTTTGTTATGCAGGTGCATCTTGGGCCATGGTCCTTGATGACTCAGAGGAGGCCAAACTGGCGGGAATATCTGAAGAAGACCTGAAAAGCGTGCTCGCAAACACCACAGAAGATATATTACACTGCTATGATGCTGTACCATATACAGAGGTATGCTGACATGCCGAGTGCACGTTACATTGCATAGCGCAACACATGAGAGTAGGAGGCTGAAATTGTACATGTGTTGATGAATTTGACATGAAGGACAAATGAAGAGGTGAGACTGGAAATGTAAGTTTAGGTGAAGCGCTGCTGATGCATCTTGTTGAGGTCACGCGTCATCCTGCTAAAGTGGCTTGTAATGCTTGCAAAGTGAAATTCAGACTGCGACCAATGTTGGTCAACTGTTGTCAATCCAGGGTCTGCGTCCAAATCTGCTTGCTTAGCCCTCTTCGTGTATAAGTCTGCAATTGATGTTCTGAAGAGCATCCATAAATGAATGACATGTGCTGCATTGTCGTCAAGGACAGCCGGCCCCCATTAAGACCCAATCATCATCAAGGGAGACTGCAGCACATTCCCAATCTAGAACACATGTGCTAGTACCTAAGACAGAGAGAGAGAACTACGCAAAGACTAGGGGGGAAATACCTGCTAGTACCTGTATTACTGCCCTCGCAGATGGCATGAGCCTGGCCTTCTGTCATGTAAGGTGCTGCAATGTATTGTCCCTCTCCCCTGGGCATGTGGCCTCTTGTCAGATGGAGCTTAGTCGGAGTGTATATTGAGGCTAGCCGCCAAATCATAAGCTCACAAACAAACAAACAACCAAGGTGTGGCAACCGCAAGAGGGCTGCCAGGCCGAATCAACCAAGCATAGCTGCAGGGAAATACAGGAGCGCAAAATGAGTTCAACCGTGCAGATGCTCCTCAGAGCGCCGTGGCACCTTGATGCAGATTGCAGACTCATGCCAGTGCCTGGCGTGTCTTTCTGCTCTGCATCATTGTCATTGAGGTTAAGGTTCAGGAGCTTGAGCTGTTGCGACATTTAGCTACAGCATCTGCACTCCAATTGGTGTGCATCAAGTGATTGCTTGGGCTTTTGATTGGTTGTAACCAATGCTGTTGGTTCCACTGCTGCTGGCAGTAACCAATGCTATTGTACTGCCTCTTCCCCGCAGCCTCGCTTCTTCAAGCTGCCAGCCCCAGGCGCCTTTGTCGGCCCGACCTTGGAGCTGTTCATCACTGATGATGACTCATCACCTCCCAGCCGTCAGCAGCTGCTGACGGCTGTGGCCTTCCCTCATCAGCCACAAGTGGTTGTCACAGCAATACAGCGCCAAGACAAGGAGCTCTTACAGCGGTACATTGCCGAGAACTCCCCTGCTGCTGCGCGTTGGCATTATTACTTGGCTGAGAGTCTTGCTGAGCTCCGGAAAGATGAAGCAGCAGCTGCAGCGTATCTAGCTGCCAGTGCATCCGCCACTAACAGCGAGGAGGCAGCTTGGAGCCTTTATAAAGCTGCGGTGCAACTGTACACGGTAGGAAAGAGGGATGAGGCAATGGCGCTTGCGTTGCAAGCACTAGGGAAGAACCCGGGCATTGTAGAGCTTCCATGGGTTTTAGGGTTTTGGTCGTATGAGGGTATGAAATACGCTGAGGCAGTCAGCTGGGCAATGATGGCAGCGTCTTTAGGGTGTTTTAAGGGTATATGCTTAGGGGCTAAGACCAGGTGGAGCTATAGAGAGCCGTGGGTATGGTTTGAGGGACCGTATTTTGTCTTGCACTATGCTTATACGCGACTAGAGGACTAGGCAGAAGCAGTGGAAGCAGCTTCCATAGATCAGGAAGCTGCAGCAAAAAAGGCAGCAGCATAGGAGGGTAATCAAGAGCCTCTGATGAAATTGCATCAGATGATGAAAGGGGAGATGGATTTGGAGGTTAAAGCGGCAGCGGCAGCGGCGATGGAGGCAGCGGGAGCAGCAGAAGCGGCAGTGGTGGCAGCAGTAGAAGCGGAGGCTGTAGTAGCAGCGGCAGCAGCAGAGGCGGAAGCAGTACTTGCTGCAGCAGAAAAGGCACTGGAGGAGCTGGCAGTGAGTAGCCTGGAGAATGAGGAGTGAGGTTTCTAAGTTGGAATTGGTAAGTTGGTGGAGGGAAACGTCTCCGTTGTTGGCTCTAATGGATGCCATTCTGAGCTATTTTGGTAATATGTTCAGTAGTAAAGCAGGCCGGGGAAGGAAGGAAGGGGCATGCATGACGATGTTCATGTTTATACGGCAATGTTCAATGCAGGGACATTGCATGCCAGGACCGATGGCCACCACTTGTTCTTGTGGCGGAAAAGTACTCTTATTGAATCATCATTCAAGTTGAGTATGATCAAGGATGCATGACAGAAAGATAGAGGCATTGGGTGCTGCAATTTGGGCTCATTTGCTGCAGATGGCTTAAATGACATTAGCAGCTACATTGCAAGTGTGGAAAGGATTACAGTCAGGACTTATGCAAGGGGAACATTGTGGAACATGCTTGCTTCAGAGAAACTAGAAAGGATGGAAGCATTTAGGTTATGCAGACGTGGTCGTGTCCTGGCTTGGGGCTTGATGTCATCGTACGCTGGTGTATAGGATAGATCACTGCACAGCCATAGGATGTGTCGATACATGGCGCAGTAACAGGCGGCAGGCGGTATAGTATAGTATGGCCCTGAGCAAGGCAGTAAATGCTTGGCTTGCTGTTAGTACTTACTGGGTCAACTAGCCAGGGATGGCAAGTTGACCTAAGCTGGCCTGACATACATAGGCTAGCAAAGGATCAGAGGAGGGCTGGGGGCAGCCAGTGTATGTGAGATTGTTGGACGCGGGCAGGAACTTTGAGTGTGCTGTTGGAGTTGGCTCATTGTGGGTGACGCTGCCCCCACTGACAGGCGCCCCACTTCGATGGGGTCATTGGTAATCTGTAATCTATCTTCTCGCATGTGTGGTGTAAGACGGCCTCTTTGTGGAGTGCAGACGAGGGGCTGTCAGGGCTTGCTGAGGGAGCATGCCTGCCCATTTCGGTAGGTACTTGGCGGCAAGCATTGATTCAGACAACAAGCCCATATCAACTCGTGAGTCCAACCATTTGCCCGGGGCAGCAGTAGCTTTTCTGGCAAATGCACTCTGCTGGGTGGACAGCAGCTGCTGGTAGATGTTACTAAGTTGCCGGACATCCAGTTGTGCAGCTACCGACTCTATCAGTGTATAGAGATAGAGAGAGATAGAGAGAGCTACGCGAGGAGACCGTGAGTTGTTCTCCAGCGTGGGATTGTGGGAAAGGTTCCTTGGTGTAAAGATTACACGATCCCTTACCATGTCCGTCTCTATCAGTATCAGTAAGCGACTGCGGTTGAGGGCCATACTGGTCTAGATAGAACTGTTGACTCAAAAAAGCCTATCAGCGGTCAATACTGTATAAAAGCTTTTTGCAAACAGGCAGTTTTTGCAAACAAAAGGCTGGCATTGCCGCTTGGTTGTGCAACCATCCTTGCTTGAAAGCACCTCACAAGCAGTTGGCAGACGGACCCATTACACCAATCAGACAATTTACAGTGCAACCCAAAAAGAAAATCAACACAAGCTTGTATGTACAGAGCTCATGACAGTAGTCCGGATGGATGGTAGTTGAATCCTCCCACCAAGGCAGCCGTGAAGCAAACAGGGAGAAACACATAGTACGGGACACAATTCCCTCAGTTAAAGCCTAGCCCCCTTCAGCTTAAGACCACTTATGTGGGCTGGGACCGTTGCACCCGGCGGCTCTGCCTCCCTGCTAAAATCGCTAACCATCCCGGCGTATCTCTTCCTTCTTCTAACCGTGAAGGGCGGCATTGAAGATGTTAGATCGGAACCAGCCATTCATACAGAGCTTTCATGCAGCACGCGTGCAGCAACATTTGGATCTGGATTCAAGCTCAGCTGGATCTGGCACCTGCCTCCACCTTGCTGACAGTCTTCAGGGAAGGGCCAGTAGCAGCAGCCTCGCTGAGCTTCATTGCTCCTGCAAAACATAACATCATTGTGGCCATTTTTTTTTTCAAAACGCAAGACCAGCAATGCCAATGGCCAAACAAACCTAGGCCACAAACACAAGGCTCCTGATCACAATCACGAAGCCACACAACCGATGGTGGATTTGCCACACACAAGCTGAGGCTAGATGCAACGGCGTGCACACCAAGGGGAAACAAACACCACCACTAAAACCCAAAACCTGCTCCACTTCCATCACACATGGGTGGCGGGGAGGCAGCAGGATCAAACACCACCCTAAACTAGGCCATGCACACAATAAATCAAAAATTGAATAGCTGATGCCAACAGCTACAGGTTACCACAGAGGCTCTATCTGCATTGTTGTTACATTGTTACATTACGCACACTGGTTGGTGGCGTACAATTAAGGAAGTAGAGCCTACTGGTGAGGGTATGTGTCACGTACACACAATACAAATACTGATTCCTCAATGGAACTGCCAAGGTTACACCTTGGACAGTATATACCTTGGATCCACGGGTGCCTATCAGGCCGTACCAAGTAACCTTGGACGAGACATTCCTGTGGCTACCAAGTAGACACGACAATGACTGGTGGCTTCACCCTGGGTCGAGACCGGCGGTGCCCAGGGGCAGACCTATAAAAGGATCTGTTGCCTTGAAGGAAGTCATCTAATGACGTGCTACTTTTCTTTACACGTTACAAGTGGTTTCCGAGCCAAGCGCTCTTTACAACACGCTTCCGCCATATTCATGCAAAATTTTTCGCAGCCATGCAAGGCGGCGCATCGGCAGATGCCAGCAGTTCCGGCTTCGCAGCTGGACAGCAACTCAGCTTACAGGCGCATATGCCTATGTCAAACCTTACTCCACGGCAGAGAATCGATCTGCTGCAGTCTCTTAATCAGCAGATCAGCACCCTTAACCAGTGCTCTGCCAGGCATGAGCAGAAGCTGCACGATGTTCACTTAGCACAGCAGCTAGCTCGCCAGCGCCTCAATACTACACATGGCGCCAAGACTCCTCCTGTCTGGGACCCTAAGAAGATGTCCTTCCCAGACTTCAACACCTCCTTCATGATACACATGCACAACCTCAGCGTGCCCAAGATGTTCTGGGGCATGCGTCTCCTATCCTTCCTACCCGACTCAGCCAAGCAAGCCTACAACAAGGAGAACCCTATCGAGGACCTTACTCCACAGAGCTGCTTGTATGCTGATGTCGTCCACTTCTGCAGACAGCACCAAGTGGCCTATGGGCTCTCAGATGCCGAGATACGCAACTACCTCGTGCAGCGGTGCCGTCACTACAACATCGATACCAAGACCTGCCAGCCTATGGCTGACTATCTGGCGGACTTTGAGTGCCATATCAACAAATGCTCAGTGCCCCCAGACGAGCTGACCCAGGTCTGGTTATGCGAGAAGGGCTTACATCCTGCGGTAAAGCCGTTCGTCCGTATCGACCCGGAGACCCGCAAGCCCTTCACCACCTACGCCCGCTTACGTGCTACACTGGTCACCCTCAACGACAGCATCCCCGCGGCTATTGCTGACTGGGAGAGCTGCGGGATCACCAATGGCAACGACAAGCGCGGCCGGCCACAGGCTAACCCTGCAGGGCCATCTACCTCAGCAGCAGCAGCAGCCCCTTCCGGGTCCAACCAGCAGCCAAATGGCAATGGCAAACGCTTCAAGCCTCAGTGGACTCAGGAGATGGTGGATCGCCAGGCCAACGGCCGCTGTGCTTTCTGCAATGAGGTATGGAGTGATCAACATAGGTGCCAGAAGAACAGGCAGGTGAGTGCTATTGAGCAGCAGCCAAAAAACAGCGAGCTCTTAGCACTTGCTAATATGATCCTGACCGGTACCAATGAACAGCAGAACACTCCTAACTCTGCTCCAGCAGTAGAAGCAGCTGCCACACATGATGCCATTGCTTCTGGTAGCACTCCTAAGGGCAACAGCCAGACTAAAGCAGTATTAGCATCAATAGCAGCAAAAGCTCCTGCTAGCCAGGTCACAGAGCCTGAGCCTACCCTTGATGAGCTCATAGAAGCTTATGTAGCCTTTGATGAGCTGCGCTTATTTGAGCGTGAGCAGCAGGCACGGTTTGTACAGGCTTGCTTTAACAGAGCTAGTCTTGCTAGTATGCAAACACGTAGCAAGCGCCAACGTACGGCTACAGGTGCAGCCACAGTAGAGATCCAGGCAGAGGCCAAAGACCCTGACCACTACAAGGACTCTGAGCTAGCACAAGAGGACAGACGTATACTGCCCTCAGAATTTGGCAAGCTACAAGATAGCTTAGGCGTCACATTTACGTTAGATGCCTGTGCCAATCCAGATGGCAGCAATGCCCTCTGTACCAACTACTGTTCTAGGGAAAACTCATTCCTAGAAAAAGATTTAGCCAACGAAGTAGTATGGCTGAATCCACCCTTTGCAAACATGAAAGATTACTTTGACCACTTCC
This sequence comes from Pseudopediastrum boryanum, assembly GCA_963556185.1. Lineage (NCBI taxonomy): Eukaryota > Viridiplantae > Chlorophyta > Chlorophyceae > Sphaeropleales > Hydrodictyaceae > Pseudopediastrum > Pseudopediastrum boryanum. The sequence goes on along the minus strand of OY744503.1, from coordinate 1,467,318 downwards.
AAGAACAGAAACGGCTTCATCCTGAGCTGCAAGGCTGTATCTTAGTTCCCAAATGGAGAACAACCGCAGACCACCAGCTGTTCAAACAAATGCAACTGGTCACTACATACGCAAAGGGACACTATCTTTTTGATGCTCCTAATAGGCCCACCAACACACGCCGCCCGCCTGGTAAACGCAGCAAACTTGGCGGAATACCATGGCCAGTACACATATGGTACTGCCCACCAACACCAACAACTAATATTGAGCAACCCACCAAGTTGCCTATGGCTTACAAATGCCAAGTGAATGGTGCTAAGGCAGTAACTTTGCTGGACACAGGAGCAAAAGGGACAGCATTTATCAGTAAGAGGTTTTGTGACTTATTTAAAGTTGCTCCTCAAATAATACCTGACAATACACCAACCACAGTTGAGTTGGCTGATGGTACTGAAGTAGACGCTTTTGGTACTGTCACAGTCAGTTTACATTTACAAGGTCTTCGTGAGAAAAAGCTGAAGTGTGTAGTATGTGATCTAACACCTCACTTTGACCTGATCCTTGGCTCAGACTATTTAGTTGAGCACAAAGCAGTCCTGCAATTAGCAGAGGCTACCTGCACATTATTTACTAAGTCCGGCCAGAAGCTAGTGATCAAAGGAGTACCTCCTGTTAGCACTAGTGATCCATCAGCCGAGACAACTGCTACTAGCACACAAAATACTGATGTAGCTGGCAGTAGTGAGACAGCACAGGAAAAGCCTTTGCTTACATCTTTACTGCTGTCCCACAAGCAACTCAAACGAGTGATGCGAAAGCCTAACACTAGAGCTTTCTTAGCTTACGTAAAGGAATGTCCTGAAGACAAACAGCAAGCAACTGAGACATTTGTCCAGGAACTACTCGAAGAGTACAGTGACATCTTCTCAAATGAAATACCGGCGTATCCAACAAAACCCAGAGATGTTACACTTACTATTCCACTTGAACCGGGTGCAAAGCCTCCAAATAGGCCGCTTTATAGATACTCTCCAACTGAGTATGAGGCCATGAAGGCTTACGTCACAGACTTGCTTAACAAAAAGTTAATCAACCCCAGTTCAAGTCCCTTTGGGGCACCAATGATCTTTGTGCCAAAGCCAGACGGTACGCTTCGGATGTGTATCGATTACAGGGCACTTAACAAGATCACAATACGTAATCAGACCCCACTACCGCGAATTGACGACCTCCTAGACAAGCTTGGAGGCGCAACTTGCTACACCTCACTAGATCTGGTTGGAGGATATTACCAAATCCCCATAAGCCAGGAGGACATACATAAGACCGCAGTGAAAACTCCGCTAGGTCTTTTTGAATTCAGAGTACTCCCGCAAGGTTTAACAAACTCTCCAGCCGTTTTCCAGGCCACAATGAACTCAGTGTTCAAAGACGCCATTGGGAAATATGTACTGGTGTACTTGGATGACATCCTAATCTTCAGCAAAACGCCTGAGGAACATAAAATACACCTGCAAAAGGTTTTACAGACATTAAGGGAAAATGAGTTCTATCTCAAACCCACAAAATGTGAGTTTTTCAAGCCTGAACTAAAATACCTAGGTCACATTGTCTCAGCTGCTGGTATTAAGCCAGACCCCAAGAAAATGGAGATTGTAGAGACATGGCCAACACCCAAGGATGCACATCAGTTGCGCACTTTCCTTGGACTTGCTAACTATTTCAGGAAATTCATTCAGGGCTACAGCAAGGTAACAGTTCCACTTACAGCGCTGCTGAAAAACAAAGCAGTATACACGTGGACAACTGATTGCCAAATAGCTTTTGATGCTCTAAAGCATGCCCTGATTACAGCCCCTGTATTGAAAGCGCCTGATTTTACAAAGGACGCTAAAGGGGAATGGCTCCACAAATTCACAGTAATTGTGGATGCATCAGAATCCAACATGGCTGTTGGAGCAGTATTAATGCAAGGGGACCATGTGATTGCTTACGATAGCAAAAAGTGTACCCCTGCTGAGCAAAATTACACAGTCACTGAACTTGAGATGTTGGCTGTAGTAAGAGCTTTGGATATCTGGAGATGCTATCTCCATGGACCAAAGTTCACGTTGGTCACAGACCATCACCCAAACACCTTCTTTCTATCCCAAAAGGATATTCATAACAAACGACATGCTCGATGGGCTGATGAAATAGCTATGTATAGGTTTGAGTTTGAGTACAGGCCAGGCTGAATAAATGTGGCAGATCCACTAAGCAGAGCCCCACACGCCTCGCTCAACCTCTTACTCAATACACTGCTCACAGGCCATGGGTACCAGGAAACTGGGGCCTCGGCTCATCGGACACAGACCGCACCCATGTCAGAACCTGTGCATGAAATGCTGTCGTTTGCTGAAGATCTGAGTAGGGCTTACCAACAGGACCCGAGGTTTCAACACCCAGAGTTCACTAAGGATTTCCACCAGGAACAAGAACTTTGGTGGAGAGAAGCACAAATCGTTGTGCCACAAAACCCTGATTTAATCAAAACTATCATTGAAGATAGTCATTCAGCACCATACGGTGGGCATTACGGTGTTAACAAAACTGTGAAGGCAATACAAAGATATTTCTGGTGGCCTAACATGAACAAGGATGTACACAGTTATGTGACAGCTTGTGGCCCTTGCCAACGCAACAAATCAATGCCTACTAAGCCAAAAGGTCCTTTGCAAAGCTTACCTCCTCCAAAAGAGCCATGGGAGAGTGTGGGCATGGACTTTATCGTGGAGCTACCACGCACAAAGAATGGCAACAATGCTATTCTCACTTTTGTGGACAGGTTGACAAAAATGACTCACCTTGTTCCCACTACTACTAACTGCGATGCTGTAGAAACAGCAAAGCTCTTTATGGACCATGTGTTCAAACACCATGGTCTGCCACGTGCTTTTGTCACAGACAGAGGTACACAATTTACATCTGGATTTTTCAAAGAACTCTGCAGACTTTGGAAAATTCAACAATGCTTTAGTACTGCCTATCATCCTAGGTCTAACGGGCAGACTGAGCGCATGAACAGGATTGTAGAAGATATGATCCGTCACTATGTGTCTCCCACTCATGATGATTGGGATGAGCACTTAAACTCAAATTGAGTTTGCGATAAACAACGCACACCATGAAGGGCTGAAAAACACCCCTTTTTACATGAATTACAGGAGAAATCCATTAACTCCTCTTACAGCACAACTGCCAGTAGCTAGTTCTGCCAGCAGTGCGGGCAAGATCCCGAAGGTATACCAACTTACAAGGAATCAAACAATATTCCTTACTAGGGCACGACGGTGTCTACAGTCTGCACAAGACAGACAAAAATATTGCTTTGACAAAAATGTCTCTCCTGTAGCCTCTTTTCAGATTGGCCAGGAGGTGCTATTAAGCACAAGGAATATCAACCTGAAACATCCAGGTTCTAACAAACTGTTGCCAAGATGGATAGGTCCATTCCCAATTGAGCAGCAGATTGGGACGGTTGCATTTAAATTGCAACTACCTGATACAATGAAGCGCATACATCCTGTGTTTCATGCTTCTTTGCTTACTAACTATGTGCCAGGAGGGGAATTAAAACCTCTACCGCCAATCCTTATGGATGACGGCTCCCTCGAATACGAGGTAGAGAAAATACTGGACAGTCGCGTTACCAAGAAAGGTAAACGCCATACAACTGAGTACTACATTAAATGGCTTGGTTATGATCACTCTTACGATACATGGGAACCAGCTGCAAACTTGCACTGCCCCCAATTACTAAAGGAGTTCCTGCACAGCAGAGAAACATCCATACGGGCTGCCTCCAAAAACACCCCTACTAAACGCAAGAGCCATAAGGCCAAGCGTACTATACGTGACTGAGGACAGTCACAAACCAGAGGGGGAGGTATGTCACGTACACACAATACAAATACGGATTCCTCAATGGAACTGCCAAGGTTACACCTTGGAGAGAGAGAGAGAGCTACGCATGGAGGGGCGTGAGGTGCCCTCCCGCGTAAGATTAAGGGAGGGGCCCATTGGTGTAAGGATTACACTGGGCCAGCCTACCATAGGATAGTTACATCCGTGGGTGGGCTTCCGCCCACCCGCCTTTGTTAGCTTACTTTCTTGTAGTTCCTCCTGTGCCATTGAGGCTCTTTGGGCTTTTCCAGTTGTCTTTTTGTTGTGTATATGCTGTGTAAGGACTTAACTGCTGCAGTATGTACTTCTGAAATGCATTGCTTTAGAGCTTGCCCTTTGATACCGAGGGCTTGAAGATTCATGGTGGTACTATTGTATATGGTGCCTGCAACTCCGACAAGCAAGGGATAGTACCATACTTTGGCAGTGGGGTCTATGTCTTTGATTTTGTCAATGAGTACTTGGTGTTGATAATCAGCTTTGCTTTGCTGGCCTGTTGGGTCTGAATCCCTGCAGATCTTGACCTCTATTATCCAGTACTCTGCTGGGTTGTTTCCATTCTTGGGTTTGTATAGCATACCATCAGGGCGCTTGTCGGTGGTGCCTTGTGCTTGTTGCACTGCCTCCTTTAGTCCCCTTGGAAGGAGCTCCCACGGGATGTTTCTAGACTGGTGGGCCATGATGCCGTCTTCTGCACAGTTTTCAGTTGATCCAAGGTCCATTTGAATGACAAATGCTCCTTTGCGTCCCCTTAACACTCTTGTCATGATTAGTCGGCCGACCTTGTTATGCCTGTTGATGTACATTCTTTTCAAAGCTGGGCATCCTGAGGCTGTGTGGTGTCCGCCATCCTCGTCACCGCACAGGAGACATTTGCTACTAGGTGCATGCCCACACCTATAGGCCATTTTCCTTGTCCACATGGTCCCGTACCGGTAGCGCAAAGCGGTTTTACGTTCTGCATACTTGATTTTTCCCGAGGTCATGTACTCGTTGCTAGCAGGCAGGTCCAGTCTGTCCTCAATCCTTTTAAAAGCCTCGAAATAACAGGTAGCTCTGTTTGCCATCCCAAAGCGACTCTTTTGGTGGCAGTAATGACGTACCGAGTCGTGAAGGTCTGTCAAAGGGTTCACCCGCTTGAAACGGTCAATTAACGTGCGCTGCCCATTATTGGTCCGTGACCAACGATTGTTCCATTGGGTCTTGTGCGGCCAATATTGGGTCAACCTGTTGTTACTAGGACTCTCGTACTTCTCACATTCCTCATAGTCGGAGGTGTCCCCTGTCGCAGCCGCCTTAGCGATTGCGTCCGCTCTTTCATTACCGATTATGGAAGCATGGCCCTTGACCTTGTGAAGGGTTGTCCTCAGTCCCCTGTTGACGATCTCGGTTACTATCTCTTTAATTAGCTCACAGTGCTGGTGATTTAGGAGATCTTGTGGGCGTCTCAGCATCTTTTTGATTTGGTACATTGAGCTGAGGCTGTCGGTGGCTATCATGTGGGCTCCATGCCTCAGCGCAGCAAGGATACCAACCAGTTCTGCTCTGTTTATGGTGTTCTGGGGATGGCTGTCGCCTGCAGGGACAATTGGAACCCCACGTTCATCGTCCTCATTGGCTGCTTGTGGGGGGAAGTACACTCCTGCCCCTATGCCTGGGGTATCACACTCTGCATCCATTGGTGATGTTTTGTGGCTTGTTTGCTTGTAGCTACCATCTGTGTAGGCATAGTTTTTCCAATTGTACCGGAGGGGTGGGGCTGTTGGTAGGGCAGTGGCTAACTGCGTTTCCAGGTCATCCAGTGTAGTGCTGGCGTCAACCATGGCTGGAGGGTCTTGACTGGTGGCAGAATCGTCCCGGAGGGACTCAGAGCCGTTTGTTTGTTTGGGGTAACCCATTTTGCTGAGCTGTTTTGGCGTCAGCAATGTTGGCTGATGAGATGTGCTGGGCGGGGCATTGCTGCTTGGGGGGTTGTAGTACATGCTGATGTCTTGTATCTCTTTGTCGTCCGGCAGGGACTGATTAATGGCATCCTGCAGCGTTTGCAGAAACCTGGTCATGTAGCCGCTCTCCCAGTAAGGGAGGTGGGCCTCAAAACCCTTTGCGTTGCCTGTGACAATGATATTTACGTCCCATCTAGGGTTTCCTGCATACATGTCGCCCCGTTCCCAAGTTGTGGGTTTCTGGAACCTGAAGTGTTTTCGGGGTATTTGTAGGAGATGCATGCAGTTTTCTGGGAAGTGTTGTAGCCATGCAAGGTAGGCAGTTCTGTTTGCATCGGACCAGGCAGGCAGGATATGTATGCCAAAGACAGGGGCTGTTGTGTTACGGGCCGCTGCTATGGCAGTAGCCATGTTCTTGTTCAGGTCTTCATCCTCATACTCTGGGTTGTGCACGCTTCCGCCGGTCCACCTATATCTGTAGCTATCCCATTTCGCCCCAAAGATTTGGTCCCTTTTGTGGGCGCTCCAGTACATCGTAAATGTTGGGTTGTAATTGAGTGGGCTTGCGAATCTCTCTTTTGTTATGTCTGTGAGCTGCCTGAGAGCCTCATACACCTCAGGGGGAGTGGCCCAGTGGTTCTTTATTTGGACCTTCCTAATGGCTTTGTGATCTTTGATCTGAGCTCCATCTCTGTACCTGCACATGAGGGCATACAGTTCTTGGGGAAAGGTACCTGCCTTCAACTTCCGCATAACATTTGGTTTGTGGCGAGTGCTGTGGCAGTACTGTTGGTACAGTATTGCTGTCCTTTCAGGGGTGAGGGTGTAGCGACATTTGCCATCTGGTGTGTATATGCAGGCGAGCGTTTTTATCCACATTTGTCCATCTATGCACATCTCTACCTCTCTAATAAAGACTTCGTGTCTTCCTGTGGGGTGGATATCAGCATGGGGGTTCATTGGTGATGTGTCCATGTCGAAAAGGTTGCTGTACTGCTGTCCAATGTTGATGTTGTATCTTTGAGGGTGATCGGGGTAATAGTCGCCTTGTTGCTGCAGTGCCGATAACCCTTGCTGAGCTTGAGCCAGCTCGCCAAGTGCAGGAGTTGCCGGGGACCGGTCATTTGCTGCTGCTGCCTGTTGCAACCGGTAAGCAGCAATCATCTCAGCAACAACTGGATTATGTGCGATGAGGTCACTCTCACTTTCTCGACTGGGCTTCCAATGGACGTTGTAGTGCCTTATATCAAGAGGGAGGCCTTTAGTGGCATACTGATCCCTGTTACATTCAATGCAGGTCCAGCCTGTCGTGACATCCTCTTCCAATATGTCCCCTGCAGGGCGATGGGTTAGCGGGAGACAATCAATATGATATCGTCTGCTACATATGCTGCAATGTGCTAGGGTTGTACGTGCAGGGATTCGTCGTGCTGGCAGGTGGGCGTTAGGACAGCAGCATTCAGTCGGGAGGTTTGGTGTGTTGCAGACTTCATGATGGGTCATTGGCTGTAGAGCGTGGGTTACACCTTGGACAGTATATACCTTGGATCCACGGGTGCCTATCAGGCCGTACCAAGTAACCTTGGACGAGACATTCCTGTGGCTACCAAGTAGACACGACAATGACTGGTGGCTTCACCCTGGGTCGAGACCGGCGGTGCCCAGGGGCAGACCTATAAAAGGATCTGTTGCCTTGAAGGAAGTCATCTAATGACGTGCTACTTTTCTTTACACGTTACAGTATGTACCCACAACCCAGAGCACAACCGCAGTTCTGGCTCACCACAAAGCCACTTCCAACCCTACCACCCCAGACTTCAGCGTCTACACCATGGCCTCTGGGTCCTTCTGGGCGTGCATGTACTGGAGATCCTGACACAATGCACCCATGCCATGCATATATGCACAATGAACATGCACTACAGCACACACCAGGATATGCAGGTATACCCATGCCCCTTCTGAAAATGTCCACACATGCATTGGCACAACATACATGATGAACAATGCCCACCCTGGGCCAGGGTCAGAGAATTGGTTCAGCAGCTCTCTCGACCACACTGCCTTTCGGCTGTTAAAGGGCGTCAGCTCTGCCCTACCAGTGTACGTTGTTGACTATAGCTAGGGTTTTAGGCCCGCCTAGAAGGCCAACCATGTGAATCACAAGGTTCCAACAGCTAGGGTTTAGCGCCCCCTAGAAGGCACCTATCTGCATGTGCTGGTGTTCACAGCCTCCGTCAAACACAGCCGAGAGCTTTTCTAAATCAACTATAGGTAGCAGGAGCAGCAAAGTCCATGTGATACACGACATTTAGTGCCCGCCCATTGTGTGCAAGAGCGCTAGCTTCGGTTACCAAAGCTGCATCAGAAGCAGCACTGTTAGACCAGAGCTGCTGCTAATGCCATGCAGACCCTGCCGATGCCATGTTATTTGGGATGGCCATTCACAGAGCTTAAAACATAAAGTTACACCCAAATGCAGACAATGATGCGGCAGGAATCGTCATTGCAATATCATATCGGCAGAGATCATCTGCTGTCATGTCAGCACTTATGCTTGGTCGTCTGTGTTTTTGATTTTTTAGGCCGCTAAGGCTGGTCATGGATGCATAGCGTAATGATATGCAGAAGAGAATCGTGACAGTGGAGTTATGGTTCAAGTTGTGGTGTACTCTCGTCTCTCTGGCCGGGCATACCTGGGGATGACAACAAGCTGGGTCTATTGGGTGAATATACAGTGCAGTAAGGGAGGGAGTAAAAATGAATGTTGCCCACTGGGCAGGGCTTGCGCTTCTTTACAGCAGCTAGCGTTAGTGATTGCTGGCTCCATTCCAACTACTCTATGCCAGTCGAGCTCCAGCTACAGAAACTACCAGTCTAACAAGCAATGCCATTAAACTGTCAGAGCACTTGCCCCAGCAGCTAGTAGCTCTATAATCACTGAGATTAACGAACTGACTTAGCAGTCATTGTCTTTATGAATCCAGTCACAAACAAATATTCATTCCGCTTGCTCGCCGTTCCTGTTAAAGAAGCAGATAAATGTTCCAGCTCCTGGGATGGATCCGCTAATGCTGACAGGCAGCACTTCTTGGCAGTTTCCCCCTCTATTCCTGGCAATGTCGCATAGACTGATGCATGAGTCTGCACCAGCACAGCCTGAAAAGGGACTTGAGGGCAACCCGACCTCAAGGCAAGTGTTGCCAGCATTGCAGACCGTATAGATGAAACCACGAGTGCAGCTCTGGAGCAACCTGCCAACCATACAAGGATGAGAAAGCAGTCAGTGCCCACTGACCTTGAATAAATGGAGGCAAATGGATTGTTGGCCGGAACGATCCACTTGGAGACTGTGAGGAAGCATGAATTAATTGCCACACGATGCGAGAGTCAGTGGCAAGTAGTGATACAGACCACCACCGGCCACCACGCCTTGCATGGATCTCTCTTTCTCTCTCTCTGACCACCGCTCCGCCAGGAGACTCAGACTACCAGACTAATCAGTAACATTTGTGCTGTGGAGATCAACGGAAGCTAAAAAATAGCTATGTGCTGACAGTGTCATGCCACCTACTACTAGTCCAGACCCATGTGTCATCCAATCAACACTAGCATGCTGCCTGCTAACTGCCTGCTGACGTTTAAGCTGATGTGGAAGTGTAGCATTCGCGTACTCAGGGCAACATGATTATCATCCGACCTACCTACGTAATTACAAATAGTCACTGACAAAGAGATGAATGATCCCAAGCGACATAGTACTATCTATGAGTATGACTGATCCACATAGAGTCAAGAAAACAAATAGTTCCTGAATGTGGCTGGGCAGCCAGCTGGTGTAGTCAGCTGCTCATTGTATGTCTCGTTTCGTTTGAAAATGCAATGTGCTTGCCAGCCTACAGTGATTGGCCCGACTACCCACCTTCTGGCAGGATTCTGGGCTGCTGTGATAGCGGAAGAGGCATCAGCCACGGCATCAGCTTCCACAAAGTTGAATGCCAGGGCAATCACAAGCGCAAAAGCAATGCTCGTGGCATTGGGTTTCATTATGATGCTCCTCTTATGCGTTGAAAGCCAGATGGTGGGCAATCAGCACGGGCTGGCACCGGTAGTGGCGATGTCAGGCAATCGACCGTCAAACGTAAAGCACACGTTGCAAGCAAATGAAGCCATCGACAGTGACAGTGTGCCACACGGATGCACTGCGTTCGTTAAATACACAGGGCTTTCTTCTGGATGTTGCTTCGGTTCTACTCAGAAGAATCACTCACCGGAATCACTTGGGAAGTTACGGCGGGAGTCCACCCCCAGCAGGCAGTACAGTGCAGCTGCCGTGCACCTATGGATGATCCGACTGAGACGAGCTTCTTGTTAAGGAGCGGTGTGGCAACTGCATCGAAAGTAATAACTGGAGCTCTGACATGCCGCTACCAGGACGTCGCCTATACTTATATACGTTGCATCTCTTTGCTTGATGCATCGGAACTCGTACACTCGCTCGCTCATGGCCCCTGCTTCAATATATTTAATAACCAACCTGTACTAACCTCCCGAACCCATTTGTATCCCCTCTTGATTCACTGCTCATTAAGGTTGCATTATTGACTGGGCACGCCGGTCTGCCTTTGCATCACTCATACATACATGCACCAGTCCTTTCACTAGGAGGCATCGATCATTCATCGATCGACTATCAACTACCATCCAGCGCAGCAACTTCGCGGGAGGCTAGGCAGGAGCTAGTATCAGGCTAGTACCGGGCTAGCAGAGGCTAGCTAGTTAGTTAGTGGCATGGCTAGTGAGAAGCTATCTAGCCAGAATAGCGCCATGCTGCACACCCTTTGAAACTTGATGTATGTGCACAACCGTCACCATAACACGCCTGCTAAACGTCTTTCTGTCAACAAACAATGCACGACTTCCATGACCAGGCAGATTGCACACCGTGGCTATATGTCTCTCGCTGTCCAGCAAGAGTTACTCAAATACAGCGGAAACAGTGCTCACAAGTACCACTCCAATGTTCTCCCCATACAGAGTAAAACTGACCCTCATTCTATGAAAACCGCTCCTGACGACATTGTGTCCACATCCCATGCATCATCTCAAGCAATGCCCACCATGCCATGCTCGCAACCGGCACACATGGCGGCAGCTAAAGTCCTCCTTTGATACCAAAAAGATGTTTGCAGTGCGCCAATGCACATACAGTACAAGGTAGGGGTCAATCAAGGGCAACAGCCAGGCACTCTGCTTGCTGCCCTTAAACCGTCGGTAGTCACTCAGGAGCAGGAGCAGTAGCAACCCTTGCAGGAGCAGGAGCAGCCCTTGCAGTAGCAGCCAACTGAATATTAGTTTTGCAACTGGGCCGCTAAGTCCCGTACCGGTGTAGATGGACTGTTCGTTAAAAAGGAGACTGAATCAACGCTCAACTCCTGGCATTTTGAGCGAAAAAAATTGCTGACAGTTGCGGCTTGGTTGTGCAATCGTCCTTGCTTGCTTGCTAGCTAAACAAACAAAAGTATAAGGTGCCGGCTGCATCTGCAAGGCAGCTGGGTCAAAACAACCAAACCCACGGGGTTCAATCCACATGTCCCACTCATTCAGTGGAACAGGAAACATCACATTGTAAATGGAATGAGAGAGAGAGAGAGAGCTACGCAAGGAGGGGCGTGAGGTGCCCTCCCGCGTAAGATTAAGGGAGGGGCCCATTGGTGTAAGGATTACACTGGGCCAGCCTACCATAGGATAGTTACATCCATCCGTGGGTGGGCTTCCGCCCGCACCCGCCTTTGTTAGCTTACTTTCTTGTAGTTCCTCCTGTGCCATTGAGGCTCTTTGGGCTTTTCTAGTTTTCTTTTTGTTGTGTATATATATGCTGTGTAAGGACTTAACTGCTGCAGTATGTACTTCTGAAATGCATTGCTTTAGAGCTTGCCCTTTGATACCGAGGGCTTGAAGATTCATGGTGGTACTGTTGTATATGGTGCCTGCAACTCCGACAAGCAAGGGATAGTACCATACTTTGGCAGTGGGGTCTATGTCTTTGATTTTGTCAATGAGTACTTGGTGTTGATAATCAGCTTTGCTTTGCTGGCCTGTTGGGTCTGAATCCCTGCAGATCTTGACCTCTATTATCCAGTACTCTGCTGGGTTGTTTCCATTCTTGGGTTTGTAGAGCATACCATCAGGGCGCTTGTCGGTGGTGCCTTGTGCTTGTTGCACTGCCTCCTTTAGTCCCCTTGGAAGGAGCTCCCACGGGATGTTTCTAGACTGGTGGGCCATGATGCCGTCTTCTGCACAATTTTCAGTTGATCCAAGGTCCATTTGAATGACAAATGCTCCTTTGCGTCCCCTTAACACTCTTGTCATGATTAGTCGGCCGACCTTGTTATGCCTGTTGATGTACATTCTTTTCAAAGCTGGGCATCCTGAGGCTGTGTGGTTTCCGCCATCCTCGTCACCGCACAGGAGACATTTGCTACTAGGTGCATGTCCACACCTATAGGCCATCTTCCTTGTCCACATGGTCCCGTACCGGTAGCGCAAAGCGGTTTTTCGTTCTGCATACTTGATTTTTCCCGAGGTCATGTACTCGTTGCTAGCAGGCAGGTCCAGTCTGTCCTCAATCCTTTTAAAAGCCTCGAAATAACAGGTAGCTCTGTTTGCCATCCCAAAGCGACTCTTTTGGTGGCAGTAATGACGTACCGAGTCGTGAAGGTCTGTCAAAGGGTTCACCCGCTTGAAACGGTCAATCAACGTGCGCTGCCCATTGGTCCGTGACCAACGTTGGTTCCATTGGGTCTTGTGCGGCCAATATTGGGTCAACCTGTTGTTACTAGGACTCTCGTACTTCTCACATTCCTCATAGTCGGAGGTGTCCCCTGTCGCAGCCGCCTTAGCGATTGCGTCCGCTTTTTCATTACCGATTATGGAAGCATGGCCCTTGACCTTGTGAAGGGTTGTCCTCAGCCCCCTGTTGACGATCTCGGTTACTATCTCTTTAATTAGCTCACAGTGCTGGTGATTTAGGAGATCTTGTGGGCGTCTCAGCATCTTTTTGATTTGGTACATTGAGCTGAGGCTGTCGGTGGTCGTGCTAGTTTAGTGCTGTAATGCCTGGTCCATATCTATGATGGCGAGTACCACATGACTTCCTCTAGGGCAGCTTGGCCGCTGGTTGCCCGAACATTGCTGGCACTCGTCATACCATGCGAGCAAGTCGGCAATGCCTACGTGGTGGAGCTTGTGCAGCGTCAGCAGCAGTCTGGCTTCGGGATCGATCCCCAATTCGAAGTGAATTCCTCCATGATGGTCGCAGCTTGTGGCAGCAGCGTTAGCAGCAGCATGCAGTTGTGCGTCAGCAGTGGGGCATAGCTGACGTGGCATTCCAGTTTGCTGGAGCAAAGGCCTAGTTCTATGTGTTCTGGACGAGCTCATAAGGCAGCTGTGCTTGAGGTTCATTCACTAAAGGGTACTGATGAGGCCGCATTGGGCTGCAGCCGAAACATGTATACCCAGCCCTACATTACGCCACTGCGCAAACATTGGTGACCCTCCTCGTGGGGGTGACGTAGGGGTTGCCTCCCTGCGCTCGATTATAACCAAAGGCTGCGCATCCTGGTATCCTTGTGACGCCAGGCCTCGTATATCTGGGATGATTCTGCTGGAACTACCCATTCTAGGGCCATTGGATCTTTCTTCACTCGGAGGAGTGGGACGTTACCGTGCTAGTTTAGTGCTGTAATGCCTGGTCCATCTCTATGATGGCGAGTACAACATGACTGTCGGTGGCTATCATGTGGGCTCCATGCCTCAGCGCTGAAATGGAATGAGAACAACCACATTATACTGTAAGTACCTATCTACCTCACCTGTCAAAAGTAACTCCACTGGGGATGATGCATTCGCCTACACTTTTCAAGCTCTTCAGAACCGGATGCATCCTCACAAGCACACTACAAACCCATAACACCAAATCATTGGACAATACAGTAAGTGTAACTCAAACTAACACGCACCATCTACTTCATTGTATGAACAGAACATCACAGCAGCAGTTCGGATGGTAGCTACTAGTTGAGTTCCCCCCAAAGGCAGTCACTAAGCAAACATGGAGAGGGACAGGGTAAATGGCACGAGGCTAGAGTCTCGCTGGCCTCAGTTAGGGCCTCTCCCTTGAAGCTTGAATTACTCGCGTTGGGACTGCAGGCGGCGGCTCTGTATCATCCCTATCAATTGCTTGAACCAGCCCGGGCTTACTAGTTCTTGAACGCGCCGGAATCCTTCTTTTGGGCGTAAAGCGCGGCAATGTTGAATTGTAGAAACACAAAGTGGCGAGCTTCATGCAGCATGCAGCAACACTACCAAGCTGAGCTGGAGCTGGCTCCTGCCTCCACCTTGCTGAGAGTCTTCAGAGAAGGGCTAGCAGCAGCAGTTTCAGCAAGCTGCATTGCTCCTGCAAAACATTAGGCCACGAACTGGCTTAGCAGTCATTTCCTTCTAATACAGGCACATGCACATGTTCGTTCCACTCACCGTTCCTATTAAAGTTGCAGATAAATGTTCCAGCTCCTGGGATGAATCCGGTAATGCTGGCAGGCAGCGCTTCTTGGCAGCTTCCCCTTCTATTGCTGGCAATGTCGCATAAGTTCATGCAAAAGTCTGCACCAGCACAGCCTGAAAATGGGGTTGAGGGCAACCCAACCTCAAGGCAGGCGTTGCCAGCATTGCAGACCGTGTATATGAAACCACGAGGACAGCTCTGGAGCAACCTGCCACCATACAAGGATAAGAGAGGAGCCAGAGTCCAGTTAATTAGATGGACGCAAATGGAATAATGGTGGGACCCACTTACAGGTGAGGAAGCATTGATGTTTTGCCACATGCGAGCATCACTACTGGCATGCAGTAGTTAGTGATTCAGACCATCTTTAGTCTCCATTCAAGTGCACTGCCAGGAAACTACCAGACTGCCACTATAGACTACTCAACAGCATTTGCTGTTGTGGTGTTCGACCATAAGTACTACAATTATGTGCTAGTAGCCTACTACTAACACTTATGGCGCCTACTACTGAAGTTTTCAACTAAGTTGTTCTGTGTATGTGTGAACAGCAGCATGCCCTGTTGGCCGTTTCAGCTGATGTCGTGTAAAGTGTAGAGCAGCATTTGCCGTACTCAGGGGCAGCCTGATTCTCATCCGACCTATAAATGTAGTCACAAGTAGTCACTGACATAGAAACAGATGATATATCCCAAGCAACATGCCATGTATGAGTATGATCTCGGTGGTGAGTGAGCTCCGTCAAACCTCCCGCGGAAATCTGCCCAGCCAGCTGGTATAGTAAGCTGCTTGGTGTATGCCTCATTTTGTTTCGTAATGAAGAATGCTTGCCAGCGCACACTGGATGGCTTGAATGCCCACCTTCTGGCAGGATGCTGTGCTGTGATAGCGCCGCTGTGAGAGGCGTCGTCACCCGCGGCATCAGCTCGCACAAAGCCGTATACCACCAGGGCCCCGGCAATGACAAGAGCAAAGGCAATGCTCGCGACGTTGGGCTTGATTATGATGCTCATTGTATGGGGTGGAAATCAGATTGTTTGGAAGCTGGCACGGGCTGGCACCAAAGGCGATGTGAGGTAGGCAAGCAACCGTAAAACGTAATGTACACGTTGTAAGCAGATGCATGACCGACTGTGACGGTGCGCCCCACGGATGCTCTGTGCACGTTAAGTATACAGCACTTTCTCCAGGATAATAAGGGTTTGGTCCAGTCAGAACAGTCACCACGAACTTCATTCCACCCCAGGCAGTACAGTGCAGCTGCCGTGCACGCACACCTATGGATGATCCAAATGAGGCGTAGCGGTGGCCCAAATGGCATTTCGAAAATAAGAATTGCCTCTGATATGTCGCTTTTAGGATCTCCACCTATACGTTGCCTCTCATTGTCGCATCACTCTCCCCTGCTGCCATTTTAATACAATCAACTGTGACCGACCTCCCGACCAGTTTTGTACACCCTGTCAAGTGGCATAGGCCTTCTTGGGCGAAAAGGGAACCCGGGATGCAACGGGCGCAGCGGAATTGCCCCATATATCATTACACTCTGCCCCCCTACAAGGGCCGGCGTCCTCGACGGCCACTGCTCCCGCCCCGCGCAGAGCACAAGTACGTACACGCTCCCCTGTTTTAGGCAGATTTCCCAAATCGCATGTCACTGGTGGGGATCGATCCCACGACCTCACGGCCACCTCAGCCTGCACGCCGTGCGCCTTAACCACTAGGCCACGGGGGAACGCTGGGTTGCGCCAAATGGGAGTCGAACCCGCAACCTCAGGATCTGCAGTGGTCTATCCTACCAACTGCACTAACATGGCTCCGAAACCAATTGTCAAGTGGCATAGGCCTTCTTGGGCGAAAAGGGAACCCGGGATGCAACGGGCGCAGCGGAATTGCCCCATATATCATTACACACCCTCTTGATTCGCTGCTCACTGTATCCTGCTTGGTTTACTGGTCACATTGTCTGCCTATACATCACTCATACAATACTCATACACCAGCTCTCTCACATCTTAGATGCTAGGGGCCACCGCTACCACCTGGAGGTTTCTAATAAGGAGCTATGTTCTAGAAGGCCAGCAGAGGCCAGGCAGGTTAGTGGCGTGGCTAGCGAGAAGCTAGCAAATATGGCATACTGAACACACGTTACCAGATGTGCACAACCGTATGTAGAGAGTCACCAAAACTGACACTGTCAACCATCACTTTCATTCAACAAGCATTGCATGACTTCCTGGCAGGTTGCACTTCATGGCTATGTTTTTGTTGCTGTCCAGGAGTTATTCAAATGCAAAAGCACGGAGTCGGCTTACACATACGTGACCTACTATCATAACAGTTTTCTGCCTATACAGAGCACAACACCCTCATCCTATGGAAACCACATCTGGCAACAACATGCCTACATGGTATAAGGTAAGGGCTCGATTTAATCTTCCCACAATCCCACGCAGGAGAAAATTACATGGCCTCCTTGCGCAGATCTCACTCTCTCTCCTTCACATGCATCATCTCAAGCAATGCCCACCAGACCATGGTCCCAAGTCCCAACGGGCACATCAAACAACTGTCCCCCACAGAAGATCCCAAGGACTACAACACCAATTGAACCCTTCTGCAGAGCAGATTCTACCGTTATCTCTAAAGTGTTGCAGCGTTCAACACAGCAAACCCTAAGGCTTATTTGTGGCCTGAAACATTGCTCTGAAAACCCAGGGATCTGGGCTTTGCGTTTTCATCATACAGTTCCTTGCTTAGGACCTCATTATAGCAAGATGGTTTGTTGTGCAGGTAAAAATGTAGCATATGACATCTGATCTTCAACTGTTGGGGGCATGCTCTGCCTACTTGATGCCTGCACAGCTGGCTTGCCTTTTTTTCATGTTAGTGAAGCTTTCTACTTTGGTCATTGTTGAGAGGGTGCATCCCTGGGTATGTATCACGACTGTCTTAAAGGGACTAACAAACCCCGCAGCTCCCACATTTGGGGGCCGGCCAATAAAGCATGTGACAAGGGTGGAAAGCTCTTGCTGTGGAGAGAAGTGGTGGCTCTGTTGTGCTCGTCAATTCAAGGGCGCTCATGCAACCATCAACTGCTGGGCAAAATGTATGTGCACGGACAAGAGAATTGAACCTCCAGTGGTAGGTTTTGGGGAGGTCCATAGCTGTGCATGAGCACAGGGTTTGGGTTCTGCAGGATTATGCTCTGCCTGCGTGGAGGATTCTACTACAAACTTGAGCTGTAACACCCAGGGCTGCCTGTATACACATGGCTTGGGTTGGGGGACGGTGTATAGTTTTGCTTTCTTACTGCTTTGGGTTTCCGTTCCAGCTTTTGAGTGCTGCGAGAGCAGCGCCAGTCTGGATTTGCAAAACATTGGCTTTTGCTTTAGCCTCTACTGCCTGGGCTTCCTGTGCCAGGGCTCTTGTTATGTTGTCTTCTGTTCTTTCCATTTCCGGCTGTAAATCATTGCTGTTGATTCTCTGCGTTGCGTCATTCAAGGTCCTTGTCCATAGCTTCCGCGGCCTGCATGAGCCTACCAGTTTGCAGGGTTGTGTAATCTTGGCGAGTTGAGATATCTGTATTAATGAAGATTGGAGTGAAAATGTGCATTGCCTGCTGGCTAACAGCCTGCTAGCCATGGATTAACTGTGCTTGCTGGCTAAGGCGTGTTAACCTGGATAGACTGAAAGGGACTGTCTGGCATTACTTATGCATGGCATTTCTTATGTATGGCCCGCAAAGCAGGGAAAGGTATATCCTCAGTGGCTGTCTGCTGTCTGGGATGTTTTTGTTGTGCATCAGCAACAAGTTGCTGCGACCTGGGCGGGTCACGATCTTGTACTTGTCAGATGTCTGTGCCTTGCGTCCCTGGTAAGCGCAAAGGCAGAGAGATACAATACTCAGTAGTGCATTTGACAAATGATCACAGGAACCACTTCCGCTTGCAAAAAGAGTGAGCCCGGGCAAGCACTAAGTCAGACTCATGATCATGGAGGTTGCATGTACTATGCAGAGCAGCTTGCAGGTATTTCATCCGATGCAGGTGCTTTTCTTGTATCTATCTTATGGTGACATCAAAGATAACATGACTGCAGTGCCTCTCACAAGCAATCAATTAGGATGGACTGGGTTGGTCTGGCCTGGTCTGACTTGGTCCATGCCCTTCACCTGGGCTGTCCAAATCCAGTACGCGCCTTAGGTAGGCTTCATGTACCGGTATCTGGTTATGCATGTCGCTGTGATTATGCACTGTCCAGGTTATCAGTCACGACTGCCAGCCAGGTTTGCCCAAGGTACCCAAGCTACCATTGTAAGTCGCCTCACCTTGCGAGCCTGAGCTCTTGCTGTTATTGGGCTGTTCAAACCAGGTGCATGAGGTGGTGCAGCTGCAGGAGCGTTATCAGGCACAACTGCGCAGCGCTCCTCCATGGGCCTGGTTCTGACCTGATCAAGAGCGGCGGTTGGCGTTCCAATTAGCATACGAGAACCACCTGGACCGAATGCATCAGTCCTTGTCCTTTTCTCTTGGGACGTGCAGCTGTCACTGCTGCTTCTCTTCTTGCCGTTATGGCCCCCTGCTTCCGGCTCCATCGTCCTCGGCCTAGTACTACTATCGTCCTTTGGTTGCACACGTATGCAAACGGGACTGGTCCGTGTTGCACTTAAGAAAGTCAGGAATTTAGTGCTGTGATGTATGGAACTTAACTTTTATAAAATGATCGACTCCAACGGGCTTGGATCTTGCTCGGCAAAATGTTCATGCTGATCCAACAGAAGCGAACAGGATGGTAGGCAAACGAACCCCCAGGACAAGACAGAAAAGACAGATATCACAGGGACACAAAATGGCACCTCCGAGAAGATCAACCTCACTCGTACACTGACGGGCGTGCTGAGAACGGTTTCGGAGCTAAAAGTGCTCTTCGGATCACTTTGCGGGTTGTGAAGGAGTCATGGTCGACACGTCCTGGCAGGCACAGTTAGTCTGCAAGCAATGGTAATGACTTTCGTAACAGGTAACCGCTCTGCAACTGGCAACTCATGTTGGCCATGGTAGTACTGCCGGGGGCTCTATACGCCAGGCAAGTAAGGGCAAAGTCCCTCGAGCATGCAGGAAGGGATTTCCCTGCGAACCTTGCATCTCTCTCTGGCTGACAAGGCAGTATACTACAACGAAGAGTCTGGTACCGGCAATCAACCATTGCAGCGTAAGAGTCAGCCCCAGGAACCGCCTTAACTGGCTCAAAGCATTGGATTGCTGTGATATCTCCTCATTTTCAAATCCTTACAAGTGAAGCCATCAGCCTAACACTAGAACATCCAACGCGATACATTGCTGCCAACAGCTCCTCTACCAGACCCTTATCTGCATCCAAACAGTAGTGTAGATAGACCTCCATGCCTGATACAACTGGACCGGCACAAACTCCTCCAAACGGCTGAGGGTAACGTATGCATCTGCAGCACACACCTCCTCTTAGCACACATCAAGCAAACCCATCAAACCACATCATGTACATTGCTTCCATGTATGTATGTGCAAACTTTGCATCCACCAGCACAACTCCAACTCTGTCACGTAACAGCCATGCTATGGTTTATGCTGCCTGCTACAAAAAACGAAAGAACACCTCTCCCTGCAGTGCCCCATGTGAGCCAGCCCACCTGCTGCTGTCACTGCTGCTGCTGCTGCCAACTCGTCCCTCCCCGCCTCTGCTGCTGCCCCAGCCTTGCTTGCCTTGCTAACACTCCTTTCCTAGCTGCGCTTCTTCCTGCTCTGACGGTCAACACCACCACTCGACCCCTCAGGCTCCGCCACCGCTGGCCGCTTAGCTGAGGCCCTGCTCTTACCATGCACAAGCACCTCCGTCAAATACTGCTGCCTCTTCAAAGGATCATTCATCGCCTTCCACTCATAATACGGCACCGAAACCACCTGATAACCCCTAGCTGCCAAGGCCCTGTTCCTATAAAGCATCTCGCCAGTGAAAGCCCTGTCGGGCCGTCGGTAATGACCTGGACCTTCCGCCTCCACCACCACCTGCTTATTTGCATTCGCAAGCCTGCCTGCAATGCTGACGCTGAAAGCTCCGTCTGCTGTTTGTTGGTGTTGCCGCGGCGGCTCCTTCCAATCTACAGGCAGCTGTTTCAGAGACGCAAACACCTCCTTCTGCAGCTGCTGCTGCTCTTTCTGATGAGACTCCCTCCGGCTCCCTTTCCATTGCTGCTGCTGCTTCGTGCAACCCTTGCTCTCGTCACCACCAGCACTGCCACTGCTCGATAAGCTCACAGAGCTGACCTGCTCCAGCTGCTGCTCTGTTAAACTGCCTTCCAAGCCCTTCTTATCTCCAACCTCTGAATCCAATAGCCACAAGTGCACCAGCCGCAGGTGAGTTAGCGTCTGCTCGTTGAGATGCTGCTGCTGGCCCCAAGCCTTCCCTAGAGCCTTCACCAACACCAGCACCTGCTCGTAGTGCTTCTGCATGTCCAGTACTGCCGCTGCCCAGCAGATGCAAGTAATAGCAGGTGCTTCAACTTCACTGCTGCTGCAATCATGACCACCACCACCACCAGCTACTGTTGGTGTTGCCTTTGTCTTGCCACTCTTTTCGCCTTCCACCGCCGCTGCTGCCTCTGTTGGTTCAGTCGCTGCTGTTGTTCCTTTGTCGTTGGCGCCACTGCCCGTGTCTGCCCCTGCCTCTTGCACCTTCAGCTTCAACTGTACTGCTCCACTTGCCTCGTCCTTCACCACAACACATGCTGTTACCATTGTCACTGCTGCTGCTGCTGTTGGTGGTACTGTCGCTGCTGCTGCTGCTGCTGCTGCTGCTGTTGGTACTGTCGCTGTTGCTGCTGCATTTGGCACTGTTGTTGCTGCTGCAGCTGTCTGCAGCAGCTGCTGCGATTGCTGTACCCCATACCTACTGACATCCACCTTAATGCTTTCCTCTGCCCCTGGCTGCTCCAGCAGCCGCACCGCCCTCTGCAGTACGCTCCTCACAACACGGTAACTATCTTCGTAACCCAGCTCACCACACGCCCAAGCAATACCCCCTAGCTCCCTCCAATCCAAGCTGTTAGCCCCAGCCAAAGGCCCTTCCTCTAAGATCTTGGGCAGCACCCGTAGCAAGTTCTTCGGCGCAAACATGTAGTGCCCACAGGCCCACAGGACGTTGCGTACTGCTTGTGCATCTGCTTGGTGCACTACAGCCGCAAAAGCATCAGTCATCACCTGCAACTGCCGCTCTAAAAGCTCATGCCCCAGCGCTGCTGCTCCTGCTAAAGTGTCACCTATATCCCGAGGGGTAGCATGGGTGACTAACTTCACAAAAGCATCTAGTAACAAGTCTAATTGCTTTGGCGGCAGTGTAGTGACTCCTGTACTGCTTAATGCACTGATTGTACTGCTGACGTCTTGAGGGGACCCGCCGGGAGGGAGGGCATTGATGAGTCGGTCCACCAGCAGCTCCAACTGCTTCTGCTGCTGCTGCTGCTGTTGTCTGCCTGCTGTCCCGCCCTGCTGTTGCTCCTCACCCTGCTGCTGCTGCAAAGTCAACCCACATACCATGTTGGACACCTCATGTGAAGTAGCCTTCGACAGCTGCTGGATGAAACCCTCTTGAAGCTGCTGTAGCTTCTGCTGTGGCATAGCCCACCCCAGCGCCGCCGTACCCCACACTACAGCTGCTATATCCCCCGGCTTTGCTGCTGCTACACCTTTCACAAACACGTCCACCAGCTGCTGCAGCTGCTCTTTTGAAACCAACTCAACATTCTCCTGATTACTGCTCCCCCCACTGCTGCTGCTGCTACGGCCCCCATTCAAACCACCACCGGCAGTAGCAGAACTCATGGTGGCGATCGCCCAGACCACATCTGCGATCTCCCGTACCTTTGCCTTCCGCAGTAGCTGCACAAAGCAGCCAAGCAGCTGCTCCGTCTGCGGTTTCGGCAGCTTATGCCCTACCTTCCCCAGCGCCCACATCACATTACTGAAGTCCCCCGGGTTCTTACTCTTCGGCAAAGTAACCAACAAGCTCTCCAATAGCTGATGCAGCTGGCCTAGGGGCACAATACACCCGATCTTTGCCGCGGCCCACAGCCCGTTTGCAAGGTCTGCATTGCAGGCTAGTGGTAAGCCTCGGACCAGCGCGTTAAGCAACTGCTGCATTTGGTTGTGCCGGACCTCAGCTCCCATAGTGGCTAGGGCCCATAGGGTTTCTGACACCTCTTTGGGTTTTAGGTGATGCTGGAAGGAGATGAAGGCATCCAGGAGCTTGTCTTGTTGGTTAGAGGGGAGGTGCTGGCCGAAGAGGGCGACTGCCCATAGCACTTGGCTGATGTGTTGGGGTTTGTCTATGGGGAATGTGCTCATCAGCAACTGCAAGAAGGCAGAAAACATGACGATTTGAGTCACTCATGGCACGCAGATTCATTCCATATTGGACTTAAAATTATACTTTGGGGGTTTTACTGTCCATAGCTCTTAGCTGAAGTTTTGGGGCTTGTCTATGGGGAATGTGCTCATCAGCAACTGCAAGGAGCCAGAAAACGGAGCACTTTCAAGTTGCACATGGCAGACACATTTACATGCAAGTTAGAAAATGAAGTGCCATTTTGGGATCGCTACAGCTCCTGCCACTTGCTTTATCTGTTGGGGCTTGTCTGTGGAGAATGTGCCTATTGCAACTGCAGGAAGGCAGAAAACAGAATATTCTCACTCAGAGCAGACAGCTCCATTGCAAATTGGGAAACATAAGTTTACGTTAGGGTTCCTACTGTCCGTATTTAAGGTTCCAGATCGCCAGATAGTTGTACAGGGAAGCATTCTGAGGGCAGAGCTACAACCCTTCTGGAGTCTGTGCTGCTACCTAATAGTTACCAATTTGGTTTCCCTGCAGTGAAAGCAACTCTAAGCTACGCCAAAAGCTACCATACCCATGAAACGGAGGGAAAAGTTGAAGCGGGATGTATGCATTATGGGCAGCACCACCCTTCTGCTTGGCTAAACCACAATCGCTGCTTGCCTCTGAGCAATGACAAGCCCACAGAATCTCGCCTTAACCCGTATTGCCCCCACTCCTACCCATTACAATGCGCCATCAAACGCACCACAACCCCTTCCCCCCTTCCTCCTCCCCCTGCCTCCCCTTCACCTCGCCTCTCTCCTCTCTTTCCCCTGCTCCCCTCCGTCCTACCTGCACACCTGCATCAGCTGTTGTCCCATTGTGGCCAACCCCCTCACTGTGCTACTGCACAATCGCTGCTTCTCATTGAGTAACCCCAAGCACACCCAATCTCATCCCAACCCATGCTGCGCCTACCTATCCTGCTCCAACCCATATCCCTTGCAATACACCATAGACCGCAGCACACCACACCACACCCCCTCCCCTTCCCCCGTCCCTCTTATCCTTCCCTCCTCCTTCTGCTCGCAGTGCCTCTCCGCTCGCCTTTTCCCGTTCCCCTTTGTCCTACCTGCATGAGCTGTTCCACCTGTCTCCTCGGCAGCTGTTGCCCCATTATGGCCATACCCCTGAATGTGCTACTGCATGATTGCTGCTTCTCATTGAGTAACCCCAAGCACACCCATTCTCATCCCAACCCATGCTGCGCCTACCTAATCTGCTGCAAGCCATACCCCCTGCAAGGGACCATAGACAGCATCACATCACACCACACCACACCCCCTCCCCTCCTACCTCCTCCCTTGCCCTCCCCCTTCCTAATCCCATATCCTTCCCTACCTGCATCAGTTGTTCCATCTGTCCCGCGCCCATCTTCTGCATGACCGCTGCTTGCCACTGGATAAGGTGCCGTAAAGCATGCTAGGAGGGAATGGCATCATGCGCATTCTGGGTCTCAGACCCCAAGCACACCTAATCTCCCGCCACTCTTAACTGCGCCTACCTACTCCCCTCCAAGTCGTACCCCTTGCAATGCTTCGTAGACCTCACCACACCCGCCCCCTCCCCCCCTTCCTCCCTTCCCTCCCTTTTCCTACCTGCATCAGCTGTTCCACCTGTCTCCTCGGCAGCTGCTGCCCCATTGCCGCCACCCCCCAAAGAGTGCTACTAATCTCCTGTGCTTTCATGCTATGAGGGTTCAGCGCCAGGAAAGCTTCCATCAGCTTCTGTAACTGACTGGTGGGCAGACGGACCTGCATGTGACCTGCTGCCCAGATGCTGTTGCTGATCTGCAAGCGCGGTGGGATTTGAAAGGAACAGGAGGCATGTAATAGGGTGTTAGTTCGCGTATGTAAGTAATCCTCTTCAACTGCTGTTGCTGATCTGCAAAACAGCGGTGGAAGACACCTGAGGCAGGTATTAGCGCGTTCGTGTGTGTACATAAGTGATTTTTTTCGTTCTCTGTTATTGCCCTGCTGCCTAAATGCTGTTGCCAATCTGCAAACAGCGGGTGGAAGACACCTGAGGCAGGTATTAGCACGTAAGTCTGTGTACATACGTGCTTTTTTCATTCTCTGTTATTCCCCTGCTGCCTAAATGCTGTTGCTGATCTGCAAAACAGCGGTGGAAGACACCTGAGGCAGGTATTAGCGCGTTCGTGTGTGTACATAAGTGTTTTTTTCCGTTCTCTGTTATTTGCCCTGCTGCCTAAATGCTGTTGCCAATCTGCAAACAGCGGGTGGAAGACACATGAGGCAGGTCTTAGCACGTAAGTCTGCGTACATAAGTAAAGTTTCTTATATGTTGTTCTGCTCTGCTCCCAGCTGCTGTTGCTGACCTACACAAGAGCGGAGTTATGAAAAGTTTGAGAAAAGCACGAAGCACGGGTTGCCCATTACTCTGGGTACACAAGTCCATCAACCATTCAATAAAACACAAAGCGGGCTATGCCAAGAAAGATGACTTAAGACCATAGAGCACACAACCCCATTATTAGTACATTTCATGATATGCCATAGCAATAAGTGCCATAGGCCCCGCACCTCAAGCTGTCACAAAGAACAGCGAGGTGGAAAACAACCCCATGCCCGCAACCATATGGACAGCTTGCTTACTTGACTGACTTTATTGTTTACTCCCTTCGTCTGCTGCCACTAACCCCCATACCGAGGATGGAGGTGTGAGGAAACAAGAGTGAGGTGCAAGTACTACAGCAGTGTTTTAAAAACACAGGTGACCCTTCCACTCTCCCTGTTTCTGAGCTCCATCAGAATCTGCACTTGAGCTAAATAGACGGCAGCGCTTAGGGCAGAATTGATCGTGAAAGCAACTAGTCCTGGGCACATGTGACTGTATTTGCCCAGCTGCCGTTAATGGGCAATGATGGTGACACAGTTCTTAAAATACAACCTTTGCTGTAAACGCCATCCCTTAAGATGAACCCCTCTTCCCTCCACACACACTGCCCCATCCAGCATGAACGCCCCCCCCCCCTCCCCC
>OY744503.1:1350808-1441270 GCA_963556185.1 Pseudopediastrum boryanum | reverse complement strand
CATGGCCCGCCCCACCCCCCGCCCCCCAGCACCTTCAGCATGGACCCCAGCCCCACCCCCCTCCCCATCTCACCTCTTGTGACTTCGCTTGCATCAGCACCGCCACCAGCCCATCCACCAGCCTCTCACACTGCCTCTGACTCAACCTATGCCCCATCCTCGCCACCCCCCACAACGTATTACTAACATGCTGCGGCCGATCCAAAGGCATCACATTGATCATCGCATTTAACAACTTCCCCAGCTGCTCCTCAGCGATCCTCTCGTCCATCGTCCCTAACGCCCAAATCACCATTGACACATGCTGAGGCCGAGCTTGCGGGAGGACCCCTACCAGCGTCTCCACAAGCTGCTCTAGCTGCTGCTTCGGAACCCTCCTCCCCATCTTTCCTACTGCCCACAGCAAGTTACTAACATCCTGCGGGTTAGCATCCCCGAGGACCCCAACCACAGCATCCACCAGCAGCTGCAGATCGCGCTGCGGGATCGTTTGCTCCATGTTTGCGGTCGCCCATAAGGTGTTAGAGATGTTCTGCGGGTCTAAACCTCCTCCTGACATGTGGCTTAAAAACGCCTTCATCAGTTTCGGCAGATGGGGTATGAGCCCGGCATGTCGCCCCTGCAGTTTACTAGCTGCCCACATGATGTTTGAAAGCTGCCGTGGCTGGCAATCCGAGATCTTTGGCGTCAAGTGCCGATAGATCAGGTTTAAGGAGGGCTCTACGGCTGCTGGGTGTAAGCGCTGTCCGAGCTTCTGTAGCGCGGTGAGGGCAGCTGAGAGATGGATGACGTTGAGCTGCGGCCCGTATTGACGGAGAAGGTTGCATACACCATCCACATCCCGAGCGGTGGTTATCATGCGAGTTAACACCTGCACACACCATTAAACAATGAGTTTGCAAGGGCCAGAAGTTGTTTCATAAGCAGTATGTATACAGATGGTAACCACAAGCATCACCTGAAGGTTGTTGGGTGATGGTAATCATGCAAGTTAGGGCCTGCATGCAGCCTTACACACCAAGTCTGCCAAGACCAGAGGCTATATTATTAACAGTATGTATACAGACGATAACCACAAGCAACACTTGAACTACCGTCGGAGCAGTGATTATCATGCGAGTTCACACCTGCTGGCAGCATCACAGCTTAGATTACTCTTAGTCTCATCTCTTAATTCATCATTCATGTTAGTTATATCAAACATCGCAGATTACTGATTACATATGACCACAGATGTTTAGAGAAGACTGAGAAAATGATTGCCATATCTGGCCAGACAATACCTACAAATAACACGTGAAACATATGTCAGGCAGCATCACCCACACAGGTGAAGTGTTTAGCTAAAGCATCAGTAACAAAAAGAAGATTTCATCAACTTTGGCTTGTTTGTGGTCCTTGTGGAGGTAACACAATCATGAGCTTCAACTACTCTGCTAAGAATCCTGTGCACTGCTTTGTAGGCAGAAGCTGCAAAACAAAGGGTGAACAGGTCTCTTGTCTCTGGCCCCTGCATAGTATGTGTATGATGCTGATTCTCCCAAGCCCCCCCCCCTTCCCAACTCTGTCCATCACCTTATCACTGGTTGAGTTCCCTCCACCCCTGTCGTTGCCACCCCTAGGAGGAGAAGGCTCCCTACCACGATCCCCCTGCCCATACCCCCCAGGGCCCCGCCTATCCATAAACCCAGGAGGGCCCCTACTACTAAACCCAGCATTGTCCCGTCTGCCCTCATCTCTTGCAGGCGATCCCACACGATCTCCTGCTCTGTTACGGTCATGCGGACGATCCCTCTCCCCTGCCACAGACGGCGGCCTGCCCCCATAAACACGACCAGCACCATCTGCAGACCCGCGACCAGGGGGGAGATCGCGCCTATCTTGAGCATCCCGTTCCCTGCTGCGCTCCCGTTCTCTCCGCAACTCTGGCTGAGGAGCCCCCGCATGCCCCCTGCCGTGCCTCCCACCGTCGTCACCGTGCCGCCCACCTCCCCCATCCCCACCATCTCTGCTTTTCCCCCTACTTGGCAGATTCCCAGGGGTTCTCTCCTCTCGCCTCGCATCAAAGGTCCTGCTCCGCTCCCTCTCCGCCTCCCACTCCGCACCCCGTTTATCTTTACCCCCTGCACCCCCACCGCCCCACCCAGGGGGAAATTCTGAATGGCCACCTCTAGCATCCCAATCCCTACCCCCCTCGACCCCTCCCCTAACTACCGCCGGATACTGATCTCGATTCACATCATCACCATACGCGCCAGAACCTCTTTCCGGGGTACTGCTCCTGTACCTCATTCCCGCAGCTTCCCTACTCGGGTCCTTCTCCCAGTCATTACTGTTATAGTTGTGATTCCCACCACCACCACCACCACCCCTAGCCCTGCCTTCATAATGCCGCTGCTCACTGTACCCTCCTGCACCCCAGCCACCACCACGATCGCCAACTGTTGCCCCTGCTGCTGGCGGAGGGAAACCTCCTACTAGAGGTGCAGCTGCTGCTGGAGCCCCAATTGCCACTCCTGCTGCTGGTGGTGGTAGTGGTGCATACCTCGGGTCCATTGACAGTTCTCCTCCTAGCGCTGGTGCCTGCTGTCCCCAGTCACCAGGAGCACCCCTCTGCTGTTCATAGTAACTAGTGCCAGTGCCACCGGTGACGGGACCACCACCAGCAGTAGGCCCAAAGCCCCTGTCGTCTGGTGGTGCACCCCAAGACCTAGGGTTGTTATCCCGGAGTCCTGTGGGGTCTCTGTCTCTGCTGTCCCTGTCAAGGTGTGTACTGTTGTGACTGCAGCTTCCCAGCAGGCCCTGCTTCAGATGCTGCTGCTCTGGATTACTCTGCTGCACCCCTCTTGGACTATAGCCACCGCCACCAATGCCGCCGCTGCTGATAGAGGGGTAGGCTGCTGCTCTTGCTTGGATGTCCCTGTCCCTGGTGGTGTCTTGGGGGTAACCCATGTCACCTGGGTGACCCCGAGGTGGGTGACCCCTGGGTGACAACGGGTGACTGCTGCTGCCTGGCCAGGGTAGCTCCACTTGATGATACTGTATTGCTCGCTGATTGGAGGTGGAGTCGTACTGGTTGTACCGCTCTCTGCTGCTCTCCCTGCGGCTGTCGTTGTAAGGATCAGGGTTCACGTTGCGGGAGTCTTGTGGGCCACTCCAAGTGGGAACAGGGGCCCGCTGGGGGCTGATACTGCTGCGGGATCTGGGGGAAGGAAGTGGGTAGCCGCTGCCACCCCTGCTACTGCTGTCGTACTGCTGGGAGTGGCTGTACTGCACCTGTTGTGGCTGCTGCAGCTGCGGCTGTGGCTGTAGCTGTGCTTGTGGTGGTGGTGGCCGGTTGTCGTACTGCATGCTGCTGCTGTGGTTGTAGTAGCTGCTGGATGGGTACTGGCTGTAACCACTGCCACCGCCGCCATTGCTAACATAGGGAGGCTGTTGCCTGTCTTCGTACTGGCGGTAGCTTAAGCTTGGGTGATCCAGAGTGCCTCCACCTGCTGCTGCTGTTCCTGGTGCCAATGGTGGTGGTGGTCCTTGGTTGCTGTAGGGTCCTACCCCAGGCCTTGGGTCATATGGCATTCCCCTGTCAGCTGTAGCAATAGGGATCTGTGGTGGGGGTTGGTTACTGGTAAACCCTGAGGGCATGCTGCGATCTCTGGGGTCCCCGTAGCCATTGCTGTCACTGCCTCTTGCTGCATAGCTGCTGCTGTTGTAGCCCCTGTCTCTGTCCGGAGCTGAGTCGTAGGAACGTGGATAGTGATCAGGTGCTACGTTGCGGTCCATGCTGCCTCTTGCACGGTCGTCATGACTGCGCTCCCAGTCCATGCCTGTATGCAGATAGGGAAGAGCGCGGTCAGGCAGAGGTGGTAACGCTCAAAATCCTTAAGGCTAAGCTGGGCTTTGCGACAACGCTCCCATATGGGTTCGCACTGAAAGCCCCTTGCATGTTAGAAATATCGGAGTGTGGAAATCCAGGCAGAGGGGACAAGCAGAAACGTGCAAGAGCTGCGAAGGATGCTGTCCGCGCCTGACAAGGGAACGGTGCTCGTGAGTTCAGCAGCGCTCAGTTACTGCCACATGCGACTGCATATGTTATAAAGATGGACGTACCGCGCTCGTTGTAAGAACCAGCTTCCCTTTGTTTGCGGGCCACCGGAGATTGAGGATACCTCTCATAGCGATCTTCAGCATAGCGAGATGCATGTGCATCAGACGCTTCTGAGAGGTGACGGGATGTAAAATGCTCTCGCTGACATGGCAGTCCTTGGTCATCTGGCCAGGACGACACCGACCGGTGAGGCTGATCCCGCCGAAAGTCCATGCCCACGATTCACTTGGGCCCTTTACACAGCCAGAACGGATGAGCTCAGCATGAAGGATACAAAGAGGTAGATTACACTGAACATGCGTTTTTAATGGGCATGCGGCTGATATTTCAACTCAAAGCCTGGCTCATGAAGGACGTAATATGCCTTAGCTGCAGTTGGAAGCCGTCGCAAGAGGATCGCAGCCTTAAGATGCCTACCATCTGGGCTAATGCTGTTGATCGCGTGCCGCTGCTGACTATGCACTGGCCTGTTGGCTGGACGTCACTGCAATAGAGTGTAACTTGCTCGAGTGTTTCAAAACAGCTTGCGGTGCCACTTTGGCATGGCCAGTCAATCACGCCTCGTATGGCCCATGTGCTCACCGCCGGACCTTTCTTAGGCAGGGCTTGACTGTTATCAATCTATACTGGCCGTGTTGACACTCGGTTCCCATCCAGTGCCTTTGTGTCCTTGGCGGTGCGTTAATACTGCTCTGCGACACTTGGTACAGGGAAATGCTTCTTCAGAACGCGTTTGTCAGGCCCTAGACACGCGCCTGATCTCCTTGCAGCTCCCTCTGACTGGTGCAAGGGTCTCTCCAGCCAGCTCCCGCAGCCAGCTCCCGCAGCCTTTGAAAGCAATGATGCGCCAGCTGTCATTATTCTTTAATCGCCCCTTCAAATAGTGCACCCAACCCCTGCGGGATCGAAGCAGCCCAGATTCCTCTCTTTGAATTGCAGTCCTCCTGCCTGCTCAGCACTGGGCTTGGAGCAGTCCCACCAAGTGTACGTTCCAGTGTTGGTCAGTCTGAGGCTACACTACATTCCTGACTGATGCTAGTTTCTTACCTGCTCGTGAATGAATCTGGCTGTAGTTTTGCTCCATACTTGCAACATGTTGCGCAGCAGCGTTCGCCTGTGTCTGTTGCATACTATGGGCCCTTGTCTGTGCAGCACACCTCTGTTCGTCCTTGGCTGCTGCACTCATCTCTTGGCTGCTACTTTCCAGTGCATGCCACACTGTGAGAAAAACAAATAAGTGCTTCTGTGCCCATGTTCTTGAGT
This sequence comes from Pseudopediastrum boryanum, assembly GCA_963556185.1. Lineage (NCBI taxonomy): Eukaryota > Viridiplantae > Chlorophyta > Chlorophyceae > Sphaeropleales > Hydrodictyaceae > Pseudopediastrum > Pseudopediastrum boryanum. Next base: position 1,435,902 of record OY744503.1, on the reverse strand, counting down.
AACTGACCTTTGCCTGCTGATTGTTTTTTCTGCTGCAACTGTTGTTTGGTGGTTCCAGGGCTGTGTCTTCCTTGTTTGCCGCAGATGATAAATTGTTGTGGCCAAAGAAAATGTTTACGACCTGTTAAGTTGAGTTGGACCATCTGTTAGTCAGCATCTGCTGCTTCATTCTGTGCTTGTTGTGCATGGGATGTTTGTTGAACAGCCTTGCAGAGCAAAAAAGGAATATAATTCATTTTTTTGGTTGGTCCATTTCATGCAGCCTCGTGGTGCTGCTTTTTTTGTTTTTGTTTTTTTGGCCTGCACCTGTGACCCGGACAGGCCTATTCGTAGTCTACCTATGTGTGCCTTCCCATGTGAGCTGAACCCCAGAATGCATGCAAGCACTAGTGCGGAACTGGTCGCCTTGGGAACAGAGCGCGCCAACATATGTCATGTAATGGGGTCTCTACCATGCAGCACTGTTGCTTGAAATGTTGGGATTTGATACTGGCGGTTACCAGGATTTGACCTGGTTGATGTTGAACTAGGTGGCCGCTAATGCTCGGGGGCTATCTCCTGGAAGCTGTGAATGGGGCATGTACGTCACTTTGTCACTGTGCTGATCTTCCATCTGGTGCTGTGGCCTGATCAGCTGACTGTAGTTCTATCAATCTGCCAACAGCACACTCAGTTATGTCCATGTCAGCAACGGAGGGGCAGGAGGGCATGGAGAAGCTGTGAGATTGCCATGGTTGATTTCTTAGTGGTTGGGCCGGCAGTTTTGCTGGGTCTGGTGGCACTGACTGTGGGGTCAATGACTTCCCTGAGCTGATAAGGTGTAAGGACCTAAACCCCAACTACACCTGAAACTCTCAGTGGAAGGGGTCAAACTAAAAGTTCACCTGACATGATCTCAAGCTGCTTTACCTAGTTGAGTGTGAGAGGAAGTATACAGTTCATCGTGTTCGACCTGGGATAGGAAGGTTGATCCTGGCTGGACACGGCAGAAGATGGTAGTGACTGATGGAACCATCATGTGCCTGCTTCAATACCCTCACATTCTGTATTAGCTACATTGTGTACATTGGGTAATACTGATCATTATCTATGCATTTCTGGAACTACGGAAGACAGCATGCTTAATACTCTTTAAGAACGCTGCCACCGAGGTCATGCAGGGGGGCCATATGTTCTTCCGCGTCCGCAATTGCTATCTTAGTGCAGAATACTACTTTATGGTTGGATATTAGGCCATACAACAGGATACTACCAACCCATATCAAAATCGTTTGTGACATCGACGGCCTTACTCCAAGGAGCAGCATGGCACCACAACCTGCACCAGCAGCAGCAGGCGGCAGCATCCCTCTGCGGCACCACGAACAGCTGGCTGAGCCTCTTGAATGGTTACGCTACGATGGTGTCAGTCCCTTCGCCACACAACAGCCAATGGCCGACGGGAACGGCCTGCAGTTGACCCTGCAAGGTAGAGGCAGCCAAAACCCACTGAAAGGGGTGAGTACACCCACCTTCGGGTTTACCATCGTAGAAAATATTAAGGGCTGCAAAACCGACGCTGTGCGGACCAGCTAGGCTGTGAAGGGTGCATCAGCAACCTCCTCAACAATATGTGCTGCCCATCACAATGCTGGAACAGTTAGGTCCTAATAGCCTCTTAGGCACAATAGCTCAACGTCAACCATGCAACTGGTCCCATGCAGACGAAGTATTCACTCTCAGCTTTGTTTAATGGGTAGGTAATGTCATGCTCGCCAATAAAATGCTGCACGCTATGCCTACAACCCCTGCTTCCCAGGTAAGCTTGCTGGCTCTGTTTTCCTCCTGAGCTCACCACCACCACGTCCCCTGCAGCCAGGCACATGCAGTTTGTCTGTAGCAACAAACTCTGACACTCTAACCATATCAGTTATATATTTTATGCACTTTCGTTTGCTCCCACCAGGACCCCTTTGGTGGTGGCGCTCGTGTGTCAACCACCCATGCCTACAAAGCAGGCAAGGTATCAGCCACCCTGGACATACCAGACCCTCGCTCCGGAACCATTGTGGCCATGTACCTCATTGATAAGCATCCCAAAGGTGAGCAGTGCTAGCGGTCCTTTAGGAGCCTTTTACTCAGGCACTAAAGGATAGCAGCAGGAGGGTAATGCACAAGAGGCCGTTCAGGATAGCCCTCCTCCTTTTCCACCCTCCCTCTCACTACTCCTCCTCCACCTCCCCCTCTATTCACAAGCACGGCACATAGTCTGCTTGTCTCCAACGTAATCTTTGCAAGCTGGTCTGCACAAAGCAAGAGGCATCGGCCTCGGTACGCTGCTGGGGTTATGAGGTGGGGGTCTGGCTTGTCATGCTCTTGGTTGATCAGCTTGAAACTGGACAATAAGCAATACCTGACTGCTTTAACGGTAAGGGCTCCATGTAACCCTTACACCAAGGAACCCCTTCCCACAATCCCACGCTGGAGAACAATTCAGGGTTTCCTAGCATAAATCTCTCTCGTTCTCTCACGTGACTGCTCTGGTATCCCTGTACGCACTAATGAGCTGCTTTGGCAGATGGAATGAAGGATAGTAATGTGGCTTCCTGTGTGTTGTGGTGCCTTGCTAGGCTGTGACCGTGCTGATACTCAGTGGAGAGAAGCTGACTTTGAGTGGTTGGGTGTGAGCCCCTCTGAGGTTCAGGTCACTATCTTTGAAAAGGGACAGAATGATCCTTCTGCTATGGAGTTGAAGCTAAGAGAGGTGCGGGAGGATGATGGGGGAGAGGGAAGGAGTGTCTGAAGGAGGAGAAGGGGAGGGTGAAGGAGGGGAACGGATTGGAATAACTAAGGGGGGGTTGACGGCAGGGGGCAGAGGACAGTGACAGAGGGAGCATTTGGGGGGGGTGGGGGAAGAGAAGGGAGGGGCCTGCTCAGCAAATAAAATGCAGGAAGGGATCTCTGGGATGGGTACAGATCAGGAGAATGGTGCTGTAAACAGCTGGACTGCAAGGCTGAGGTCATTCTGGCAGTCCATGCTTCTCCTACCAGTACAGTCGCCATGGTCTGCTATGGATAGCAGCAGAGCATTAGTGCTATAGTATATAACTCTGTGATATGCCGTTGTAAAAGCTGCCATAGGCCCTGCACCTCAAGCTGTTACAACACCAACGAGATGGTACAGTTAGTTCTGTATAGAGATGGGAAGGACTTCTCCCTGCCTGACAGGCTGTTCCTATGATTGTTGATGCAATGCCACAGCAACAGGGCCGTAGGCCCTGGACCTCAATCCACCACTAACAGAACTGAAGTTGAAAGTTTGACTGTATGACTTTCGTATGGAGACTGTTATCTAATGTATTCCTGCCTCATGCTGAAGGTGACTGGCCAGAACATCACTCAAAGAGATCCAGGGACCCGCTACTCCATTGAGTGGGACTTCACAGCTTCACCGGGTGCCAAGTACGTGAAGTTCACAGTCCAAGCTGCTGGCGCCTCCAGCGGAGCTAAAGTCGTGCGGGAGTGGCGGCCCAAACAAGGTGAGGCAGACACTTTCTGGGACCATCCCTTGCGGGTGTGTTTGAGTGTGTGGAGCAACAACAGCTTTGAGGAGTGGTCTGGGGTTTACAAGGTGCCTGCAAGTACTGTGTTGAAAGTGGGGTTCAAGGACTTGGTGTTTGAACCTCAGGGGAAGGCATATCCAGCAGAGGCAGATAATGATCTGGAGCCCCTGGATGGGGAAGCAGCTGGTGGTGATGGTGGCTGCTGCTGTTGTGTCTCTTAATGAAGCCTGCTTACTGCGAGGATCTTTGTGCGCAGTCTTCTTCTGTAAGGAACATGCCTGAAGTATGTTTGTGTTACACCAATTAATGGTAAGCTGCTGCTAGGGGTGCATTTCACCGGCTGCAGCTGCTGTATATCTTTGTAGAGGCTCTTTGCCCTGCTGGAAAGCATGCATTTCCAAGCTGGTCGCAGTCAAGTCCTGTCTCAGCGACGTTTGTATTGGGTATTATTGGCATCGTGAACAGCAGTGAGCAACTAGGGGCAAGGCTAGCTGCTCGGTCCATCTGCTCTGGTTGGTTCTCACTGCACCCAGAGCTCTCCTCCTGCTGTATCAACCTGTGCTTCTGCTTTGGCTGTGAAAGAGCAGTGTTTCCGCGGGTTCAATGAAGGAAGCGTGTAGAGTGAGTTTTTTACAGCGACCAGAGTATTGTCGGCTAGTTGTTTTTTGGGCTTTCTAGTACAATAACAATTTATTCCGATTCTGAACGCATGCCATCAATTTATATGGTGCCCGTAATGATGCATGGCAAAAGGAAGAGAACACAGGTGTGCTGGGTCCCTGCTAGGATGTATCCATGCAGAAATTTCTTCTAGCAGGCTATTATGGACTGCTGCGCTGGATTGTTGCATGTATGAATGCAATGTGGAGTCAAGCTGATAGCTAGTACTATCCAGCACTGTTGTATGCTGCACGTCTGCAATGCAAGGGCATCAGCACGGTTTGCTACCTGTTCAACTTTTCTTTGAATTGGCAGATAGACAGCAGCCGACAAGCAGCCATGCATGGTTTTAGTGTTACTGTAATATACACATGACCCGCACAGTGCTTAATGGATACTCAATGGTTAAGGTGTGGAATAATCACCGCAAGCTGTGTCCTGCATTTGTAGTGCTGTTGTCTGGATGATGTTTATGAGGATTGGCACCTCACATTCAGACTGGAATCAGGAGTGAGTGTCCTCACCAACATAAACTGCCAACTCTTCACCTTGGAGTACCTTCTAGTCTCTTCCGTTCATTCAATGTTCATATTGGATCAATCAAGCATCTGCATGTATGCACAGTGAATTCAAGGAGTGGTTCTATCTAAGGCTATCTCTTGCTGGGGCTACACACGATGCAACGCCTTATGGCATGACTATGGGCAGCAGAGCAATAGGTATCCAGGTATTCAGGCGCTGCACATCAGGCTGCATGATCTGGACCTTGCCAGCAACCCCCTGTGAGACGTGGCTCCCTCGACATGGGACCCAGCGTTGATTAACACTTGTGTGAGTAGCTCCGTCAGCATTCACAGCAGCAGCAGTAACGCTAGTGCTTATGTCCTTCCACCCACAGATGAACCACACCCACAGACGAGCCACTAATTGCTCAGGAGGTCACTTGTATTGTTCAATCGTAGGGCACGCAAGTAAGCAACATAAATGAAGCCCAACCAGCTTACTTACCAGGATGGCCTAGGAACAGCACTGGCTGGCCTTAGCAGCTGGGGCACATCCCCACCCCCTGCAAGTTTGCCAACCCTTGTACTGCTGGCACTGTTCAGAAGACCCCCAGTACTAGTGCCTATCTCTCCAGGCGACATCCTCATTTGCCCTGTTGCTGGTCGCATCACCAGTCTCCCCTGCTGGAGATTGCTGCTGCTGTTCATTGAAATCCCTGCTGCTACTGCTCCTGCTGCTGGAGATGCTGCACCTGACAAGCTGCTATGGCCACTTACCGGCCTGTAGCTAGGGATGCCCTGCTGCTGCTGCTGTAATTGCTGCTCCCCATCCTCATACCCATCTGGTATCAGCAGGGCTTGTTGCGAAGTAGCAGTAGCAGGAGAAGCAGGATTGCTACTCACAGCATAAACCCTCAGCTGCCCCTCTAACCCTGGCGCTATTGCCAAACCCAAGGCCTGCTGGACCCCACCTCCTCTGCTGATGGGCACAGACCCTACCCAACTGGATGTACCACACGGTCTGCTGCTGCTGCCTAGTTCGGCTGTACCAAAGTCGCCACCCACTGCTATTCCTTCTTGCTCATCTTCGCCCTCCCCAGCTTCCTCTTCCTCTGCTTGTTCTTCATACACCTCCCTTTGACTTTCCTGAAGGTCATACCTGCGACCTGCAGGGCTCACTGGGCGGCTCCGGGCCCTCCCACCACCAGCAGCTGTTGGATCACCCACAGCTGCTGCTGCTGCCACTGCAGCTACCCCATCCGGAGGATTGCCAAACTCCCCCGCATATTGGCGCTCAGCACTAAGCACAGCAGCACTGCTACTGCATGCATCCTCTTGGCCATCGCCATGTTCTGACCCACCTGCCCCGTTAATGCATTCCAGCAGCTCCTTCTCCTCTTCAGTGAGCCTGTCACCTGCTCCATCATTGGTCTCCCCCGCATCAACCACTTCTACTGCTCCTGATCCCCTTGCTACTACAGGTCTGGCATTGTGTCCCTTGCCATTTCCACCAGCAGCACATTGTGCCGCTACCGCTGCCCCAGCAGCAGCTCCCCTATTGCCCCTGCTGCTACTAGGAAACCCTGCGCGTTGACCCGATGCAGCACCTGCTGCTGCAGCTAGGATCTTCTTTGACGACCCAGTCCTCTTGGGACCGTCAGGAGGGCAACCGTTTAACTTCCCGCTGCTGCTGTTGTTGCTGCCCAAAGTGCTACCAGACCTCCTCAGCAAGCTAGCATTGCTGCTGCCACTGCCACCAGCCGCGTCCCTTGCACCACCAGTGGCTTTGGCATTCACCGCTGCTCCTGCCACTAAGATGCCTTGTGGGCTATTTGCACTGCCGCTACTGTTGCTGCCGCCACCACCGCTGTTAGAACCCCGCCTGCCTGCTTTATCTGCTGTGCCTGGTCTGCTGACATGAGCTGGTACTTTCTTCACATGGTGCAGCGCATGCACCTGGACCAGGCAAAGCAAGAAAAAAAATATAGCGCGATAGAATCTTCACTCGATTTGAGTTCAGGGTTTGAACCATTGTAGACAGCTTTTGCTTTGAGGCACTAGAAAGAATACTGTCAAGAGCGCCATGGAGATTGACAGAGGGTGTCTGCTGAGCAGCAGAGGAGCTGTGCATTACGGTATTCTTAGCCAGCATCACATATACGGACTCTAGTCTTGCTTTGGTTGTCAGAGTACTAGGTATGGCTCCAATTCAGTGCAAACCAGCAGGGCAGCAGAAGACAGCAGAACCTTACTTCTCTTCAGCCCAAAGCTGCACATTTGAAATGCCAGCTGTGGATGCATACACCCCACAGGGTAGGGGGGGAACGCACCACGTGTGCTAGTACCGCCTCTTCCTTAAAACTACGCAGGGCTAACGCCGGGTGTCCACTCACTCACATACACCCGACCAGCTCACCTGCCCATGCTTGATCCCCGGCGGCACTACCTTCTGTGCCCTGCTGACGTACTTAAGCATGAACTCCCGTACCATTTCTGACAGGTACACCTGAGAGGCAACAACAGCAAACCACGCCTCAGACCGCGCTTCACAACAGCCTGAGCTTTTAGGTTTGCTTAGCGCTCTGCTTTTGGCACTAGCATGACAAGCCAGCCTCATAGTGGCTTTGAGCAGCAGAGCATATACAATCTACCCATACATGAAACATAACTGTTAAACCAAGACCATTAGCCGTGCATGTGCAAGGGTCTGCCCTTGTGCCCCTTCGACACCAGGCCCAGCTTCTAAAGCATGGACAGCAGCTTTTGCACAGAACAGTGGCTACCACCTAGTCTGGTCTCTTCAGCAGTTGAGCTGCTGCCACCAGCTTTAAGCCAGGGCTTACCACTTCTAAAGTACATGCCATGCTGAGTTCTCCATGTTGAAGATACAATCCTGGATGATTGACAACACACTTTGTCTTTGCCTTCATTTGTCCCTTTTCAAATACAGACTGCAAGCAAGCACATGCCTCCACCCCTTGTGCCACCCTCCTTCGTCCCTTCCCTACCTGGTCGGGTCTTTTCAGTACTTGAGCTGCCTCCACCAGTCCCGCCAGCCATCCCTCATATGTCATCACAGGCTGGTTGTCTTGCATGCATGAGGTGTCAGGGGCAGCATAGGTGCGGAACAGCTTCTCCAGCTGGTCAGGACTCAGCATACGGTCATGAACGCTGCTCCTGATGCGGGCACCAGCACGCGGATCTGAGACACGTGGAGCACAGTATCTAGGGGTGAGGATGGTTAAACAAGTCCTTCTACCAACAAGTCAGGAAATGTGGAGCCTTAAATGCACTAAGCGAGTCTGCAAGTGACATGGCTGCAGATGCAGATGCCCCCTAATGTGCTCAGTGGATGGGGATGAGATGCTTCATGGGAGCTGTCCTGCTTGATACCTTCAAACATAATTGGTGAATGAAGGTACAAGACGGGAAATTTATGCTAAGGTGAAGTGCTGCTAATGCAAGTAGGTGAGCTCCTTGACTGGTGGCGTGGCCCGTAGCAGTGTTCCGAGCATTTAGCAAGGATTCAGTATCAGCTAACGGGTGAAATGCAACTTCGATATGGGAAGTAAACTTCATGCTCCATCCTACAGCTTGCCAGTATCACAACCACTAGCCACCTAAGGTTTTATCCAAAGACAGTCGTTGCATTTTACCTGAAATCTGTGTCTCCTTAGCAAAGACCAGCCACTGCACATATGTCATGATGGGTGGCCAGTGCTGCCCCATGGTTGACTCCAGCTGACTGTAGTGCAGGAACACAGCACGCAGGGAGCTGTGCTGACCAGCCAGCACCTTCTGCAGGGCATAGCTCTCACCACTGGGGTTGGACTGCAACACATCAACAACAGCACTTCAAGAATTCAGCATTTCTATCAGTGACCAAGGTCCCAAATGGCATCTGCTTTACGCCAGTAGAAGTGCAAGTACATGAGTCTCTTCCTTGGGGTTGGCCTACATGGAGCTATTTAGCAAAACCACAAACACGATGTACAAGAATAAGCCTCTGCAAGAAAGTCTAAATTTTGAAGACTTCCCAAGAAGAATGTGTTTGTGGCCCCCACTCCTGCCCTCCTGTCCAGTAGGGGTCTCACTAACCATCCATAGTACTTAATCAAGCCCTTTCTCTTCACACCACCTCATCCCCAGCTAAAACCAGGTCCCTAGATCCATGAACTGATTTTAGGGCGCACAAAAGTCAGCAAACCTATCTGGGGCTGGGCTCTTACTTTGCTCACAAGTAGTGCATGGTGGACAAGAGGCCAGGCAGGGTGGAGGAATTATATTCTATACTACTGGGCCTTACACAATAGCAACCCCTGGCCCTTTTTCACCCCTTGCCCATCCGTCTTTCCAGCAGATATCCTACCATCTGCAGCACCTAACCTAGCCCTGTCCCTTCATGCCACCTGGACCCAAGCTAAACCTCAACCCCCATATCCATCCACCAACTACTGGGCTGTAAATCTGGACAACACCAGATTTGGCTGTTATCCCTGGCCCCTTTCACCCCCTTGCCCACCTGTCCCTCCAGCAGAGGCCCCACCATCTGCAGCACCTGGCCCAGTCCCGCCTCTCCCTCTGCTGCCAAGCTGCTGAAGTCCTGGCCCCGGGCAGCAGCTTCCTCCCAGCGCACCAGCTGACGCTTTAAAACAGTGGAAGACACCTGCTCCTCTCTACCCAGCAACATCATGCATAGACAGACGCTTAGAAGAAGCCAGGGTATCCATCCACGGGTCTAGGGCTTATGCTCTAGGGTTTCAGCGTGTACGTGCAGCATGGCAGAAACACCATTAATGGCTTTGTAGGTCATCTTGCCATTTGACACATTACCAGGGTGCAGGCCATCTGTTCATCCCTACTTAGTGACAACATGGCATCGAGCATGGGATAACATGCATTGTTAACTTGGAGAGGGGATCTATGGTCGATTCAGGATGCATGGTCCTATGATGCAATTGTGATCAGGGTGGTGCTGCGCCAACTGAAGCACTGCTAAAAGGGAGGATTTCCCGGGAGTCTTGCGTGCATGACACAGCCAGACATGTCTACATGGCTCCATGTGTGGTTCTTGCCTGAACTTGTCACTTAACTTCACCCTGTGTGGTGGCCATGCCTCCCTTAGACTCAGCCCCATGCATGCCACGGGGCATGAGCATTGCATGAAGACTAGGATGTATGCAAAGGTGAAGTGCTGCTGATGCATGACGCCACATGCATGGTGACAGGCCCAGCAGGGCAAGCGGGTGGTTCTAGGGTGAAAAAGCATTCTGCTAGCCATGATAGATGCTGTTCAGGAAATATCATGCACGCTGCTCTGCTCAAACTCAAGAAAGGCGCATCAACTTAATCTAAAAAGCAAGACATGAGTGTTTTAGGTTACATTCTGCCTTATGAACCCTTCTACTGCCAGTTCCTACTTTTCTAAGTTTCTCCAATGAGCTCAGCGCACCCAATAACTCCCATAACACCCTTAATCCACTAGCTTGCATATTCATCATATGCCAGACAGCAGAAAGCAACATCCATCGGTGATACCCTAGAGGCACCCCTTCCCAGCCCCACCTAAGCTGTTGCTCCAGTCTGCCAAAGTCTGCCTCCGCCTGCTGCAGCCTCTGTCTCAGTGCATCATCCCGTTCCTGGTAGTCCCTCAGTGTTGCCATGGTGGTGCCTCTCTCCAGCAGCAGCTGCTGGTTCAGTGAGGCCTTGGCTTCTGCAAGGCTAACAACTTGTCCTTGCAAGTCTGTGTTTTGCTGCAGCAACCACAGACAAAGGACGAACAAACGTACTTCAGTTTGGCAGCACAATCATCACCACAGCTTGCCAAATACAAGCACCCTCTGGCTATATGCTGAGGGTCTACATATCAAGCTCCAAACTGGGGGTCACCCAGACAGCACAGACTCGGACAGAAAGAGAGCAACGAGATCATGTCTTTATCTCCAACAGGGAGTCGTGCCAAGGGCTCGTTGGTGTCAAATTGGAGCTAACAGGCTTTCTCCATACCTGTGCCAGGCTGTCCCTTTCCTCCAGGACGTGCTGAAGCTGTTCATTGGTTTGTGCCAGCTGCTGAGTGAGCTCCTCCAGCTGCTGCTGGAAAGATGCCACCGTCACAGCTTTCTCATGCTCCAGCTGGCGAACCTGTAAGGAGAACATTGGCCACATGAGACACAGACATTTGCATCCTGGTAAGGTAAAGGTCATGGGGGTGGATGGTAACAAACGGGACAAGGTGCGACTATTAAATACAAAAACCATGGCCATGGCACGTATGAATGGGTTGAAAACAGCGGCTGACTGAGGAAGTTGCCTCAAACTTCAGGGTGCAGTGTGACAATCTAATACAAAGCACTTACCACAAGCTATCTGACCCAAATGGCAATACTTCTATACCACATCTATATTGATCTCCAGTTTCATGCACATAACAGCTCCCACGTGGCCAACACACAGTTCCCATTCAGTGCAATCCCTTTAAAAAAAGTGTGTGGATTACACATCCAACTGCTGGAGCAGTACCTGCGGCATGCCCCTTGAGCCAAGCATCGACCTACCCGGCATCCCCCTCCCCACCTACCTTGGTTGCACTTGCCTCTGCCAGATGATGTTGAAACTGCAGCGAATCCCTCAGCGCCTCCACCTCTTTGGCCATGGCCTGGGTGATGACAGGCGACGACCTCACCAAAGCCTGCACAGCATGACGGGGCAAACCACCCAGGCCCCCTCCGCCGCCATCACCACCACCACCTGAACACCCCACCCTGCCATACGGGCTAGCACTCCTAGCCTGCCCCCCTCTGCCAGGTGTGCTGCTTCTGCCAAAGCTTAAATTCACGGACCTCCCACTGTTCCAAGCGGGTTTCTGCTCACTGGTACCTCCCGCAACAACCCCATCGCTGCTGCTGTTGTTGCCACCGTTCTTGCCTCTCAGGTTTCCTGGTGAGAGGTTCCTAGGGACTGCTCCTGCGCCACCATATGCCTTAGCAGCCACAGCAGCTGAAGCAGCGGCCCCTCCCTCGCTAGGCCCCAGCACTTGCTGGTGCTCTAAGGAGGGCCAACTGTTCCTGAGGTCGGCACTCATAACATTGGCGCTCTTTGGCCCCCCAGGAAACGCTGCTAAAGGGTTCCTTGATAAACCCCCACCGGTTCCTGCCCCACTTACAACTGCAGGAACAGTTGCATTATAGCCTGCTCTTGCTCCTGCTGCTGGACGAGCGGGGCTGCGGCTTCTGCTGTTGCTATTGTACCCAGTATTTGCGCTACTGTTGCTGTAAGCTCCCGGGATGCAGCTATGGGGCCGGTGTGGCAAACACCTTGGAGGACTCTGTAACCTGTCTAACGTCCCTAGGTCTGCGCTACAACACCTTGTTGCTCTCACCCCATCAACTGCTCCTGTAAACCCTGGGCTGATGCTCCGGCCCTGCTGCTGTTCCTGCCACCTACTGCTGCTGCTGCTGTTGGTGGTGCCTCGACCATCTGTTATGTTAACTGCTGGTACTGGCAGCCCATCTCCCCCTTGAGATGTACCCACCACAGCACTGTCATAGCCACTGCTGTCTGCGGAAGATGCACCTGCCCCATAGGCTACTGCGGCTTCTGATGCTTCTGCTACTGCTTCTCCAGGATATGCTGGGAGCAGCTGATCAAGCATGATTTCTTCCTGAGGTTCCAAAAGAAGGTTGGCGGACTGGTAAGGGCCCCCGCCGTGCCCAATGCCGTTACTGGCCCACTCCAAGCGTAAGGGTGCCATCAGTGTGGGAATGCCATTCAGGGCATTCACCACATACTCACACACCAGACCTACGGGAGAAGCAAGAGAGTTGACAGGGCAGTGGTCAGCGATTTGCATGTGGTGCAACCCAATATGCTCTGTTTGTCATGACCTACAGGTTTGCTATCTGATAAACATCAAGCTGACAGGTACAAGGGGAGCATCCAGTTATTGACAGATGCAGGTGTTGAACATGTGGGCTTGCCAGAATAAGCAAATCTGCAACAACCATCTGATTGCCATCCCGGAAAAACCCATTTACCCTTTGCAGACAGAAACGACTAGACATCCCATGTATCCTTTTTCTGATCTATTATGCACAGCTCATGGCTGCACGGCATGTATTTCAGTAACATGTGTGCCTCCACAGCTGCCGTTTCAGCTCTGACCTGCAAGTGCTTCTCTCTCCTCCCCAGAAGCCTTAAGCAGCCCCTCTGCTGTTAACTGGGCCCCTCTCCACACCCCTTCTTTGCCCCTCCTACTCCCCCTTCCCATAATTCAAGCACAGGCATTAGCTGTGTCATATATACTTAATCAGCGAGTGCCTGATCCTATGCAGCTGCTGCTTCAGCTCCTCAGAGCCCTCACCAGCCCATTTCTTTCACCGAGCCGTCCCCACACAACCCCCCTCCCCTCCTACTCCCCTTTCCCACCTTTCAGGCACAGGCCATGGCTGTGTCGTATATACTTAACCAGCGAGTGCCTGATCCTATGCAGCTGCTGCTTCAGCTCCTCAGAGCCCTCACCAGCCCATTTCTTTCACCCAGCCGTCCCCACACAACCCCCCTCCCCTCCTACTCCCCTTTCCCACCTTTCAGGCACAGGCCATGGCTGCGTTGTATATACTTCACCAGCGAGTGCGTGATCTTCCGCAGCTGTTGCTTCAGCTCTGGCGCCACAGGGCTAGCTTCCAGCTCCTCCATGCGCTGCTGCACCCCAGCCGCCCCCCTAAGCAGCCCCTCTGCCTCCTCCTGGCCCGTCTGCAGCTGATACCTGCTGCTGTATAGCCTGTGGAAGCTGTGGCATGTGAGGCTGCTGCCTGTGTTGATGTAGGTGGTGATGTACCTGAGCCAGTACGATACACAGTTTCAGCATAGAAACTTTCAGCCAGTTAGGTGTCTAGAATCTCATTCCATCCTGGGGAACAATTCGTGGACTTTGTTAGGTGGTGTGCATGAGCATGATGAAGACATGGACACGGGTAATCACTGTTTCTTTCATTGCAGGCTTTTCCCTAAGCTGATTGGGGTAGCCAGCCACAGCCGTGTCTGGTACTAAGCTCTCTGCTGGCAGATGGCCGCTTATTTAGTCCATCTCTGCTACTTGGTGATGCATTAATGAGCATATGCTATTTGATAGCACGCTAACTGGAGCTGTATGGATACCTGGCCTCAGAACCTGTATAATGCAGTCACAGCAACGATGGCTGGCTCTACTGACCTCAGCCCCTGATCTGGAGGGACGTAAGCTTGCAGTACTGCAGGAGGGTGATCTGTGTCCCAGCCTGCTGCTTGGAGCAAAGCCTGTGCTTGGCAAGCGGATATCGGCCGGCCAGGAGAAGCACAGGAACCTGGGGATGCTCCAATCTGGCTACCTGTAGCTGCTGCTGCTTCTTGTGGTGCTGCTGCTGGTTCTGGCAAGCGCTGCTGCAGCAAGGCGATCAGGGCCTTGAGTTGGAGCTCGCTTAGAAGCTGGGGGATGCCATCAGCTATGGAAAAGTGGGAAGAAGGTCAAGGGTGGAGAGGGGGAAAGGAGTGGTCAGAAGGGGAGCCGCATAGGCGAGACTGGGAGGCCAGCGTGCATGTTATGCAGAGACAACCATGGAAGGTAAAGCTGTAGTATGTCTTATGCATGCAAAGCACTGTGAGTACAGGTAAGGAAACCAAAGTAAGTGTGTAAGCTATCTATGTATGCTACAAACGGATCACAGCTTAATCTGAGTGCATGCTGCACTGCTTGAATGCCCGTAACATGCGCTGCTGCTTCACTTGCACTTCACCCCTGTACTGCTTTCATAATAACAAACAACAGCTGTTCCAGAGAACTGCTTTCCTGGATAACAGCGTGAGGGGTAACGCATGGCAATGGCTGTTATACGATGATGAAGCTTTGTGCAGAGCTTACATGGCACAGAGGCATATGGATCGCACCTGATCTTGCAACAGCAGCTAGCCTGGCTGCAGGACCCTCATGGGGCTGCAAAGCTGTGGCACTTGCCAAGAAGGAGCCTTGTAAGTCTGTAAGGGAGATGGATCCGGATGGCTGCTTGACCACATAGCCTTCCTGTGTGCATTGAGCGTGGCAAGAAGCTACAAATGTTAGGCAGATGCAGTCCAGACATGCCTTCATTCAGCATTGCATGGGGAAGTGATGAAAGAATGATGCCTGTCGACCTCGTTCAAATTTGAGTGCTAGCTCTAGAGATGCATGTGATACTCAGATTGCTGAGTTTTGCAGGAGTGCAGGAACTAGATGGTGAAGCTGTGATGGGGGTGGCTTAAGGCATCTACTCAACAGCTGCTTGGCTACCTTGTTTGTTCGCCACAGAGAGAGAATTTGGCCATGCCGATCCCAGAGCAAGGTGATTGGAATGTTGAGTCTGCATCGAAGCCCCTTCTCCTGTATGGCCAAAAAGGACAGTAATGCTGGTCCTGTGCCATTGTAGGGTGCGTAATCCCCTCAAACTTGGGACCATGTGTCCTGAGTCGCAGTTCTTCGCTAAATAACAGCTCCTTGGACAGATCTTGGATCATGTGAATGGATTGGGGTCCAATACTTGCTCGGAACGGTCAAAGCGAGAAAGAACACTTTGCCAGGTTGGAACTCACATTGGCAAACAAACGAAAGAACGACTCCCAGTCAAATTTGCCGGTCAGCGCCATGACCTTGCTTACGGGATTGCATTCTGGGTTGCTGCTCCGGGCGTGCTGTACCCTTTGCACATGTCACCAGATTTTGAAGGAAGTCAAACGCGCCTAGAGAGCGCCTTCAAAACTCTTTTTCTGATGCTCAGCCTTTGGGGCCCAATACAGGCAGGCTAGGTTGCGTTTCGAGCGATAGGGAAGCATTTAGGAATGCTGGTCAGTTAATGGGCACTCGCGCTGTCGACGTAACCTAGTGAGTTGTAGTGTTACTGCAACCAATTGTTGTCAGGCCTGATAATTCGAGAGCAGATCACCAAGTTGGCGATACTAATGGTTTTGGAGTAGCGCGCCAGTGTCCTGGTCTTGCCGGCTGAATGGCAGAGCTCCGCGCATGCGACCCTCTACAACGCTCAGCCTTCTTCAGGAAGCTGCCACAATTGCTTTTAGCGGCTCTTCTTGTGCTTAACCAATAGCAGTATGGTGGATCAGAGCCCTCCGGATGTTCTGGGGGATTCCCTTATCCCTGTGATCAATAAGCTTCAAGACATCTTCAACCAGGTGCGTCGACAATCACAGTCGATCAGACAGTGGTCTGCTGTCACATGTTGTTCCAGTATTGTTGAACTATTTGTCCACCATATCTGTCTCGTGGGTGCTGTCATTGCCGAGGCTGCCTCGGCTTTTAGCTGTACCATGCGGTAGAAGAGCCTACCGCATTGGTGCAAGGTGCAATTCTTGCAGCTAAGCACACACCCACACACGCACACACAGACACATGTTCACGTAATCAGGACACTGTGAAGCTGCACCAGTCCGCAGTTGGCGCGCATGCCGCTTACCCTTTGTCTTACTGTGTCCAGGTGACGCTCGACTTCAAGCTTGCCCTTCCTCAAGTGGCTGTTGTGGGCAGCCAGAGCAGCGGCAAGTCCAGCGTTCTCGAGGCGTTGGTAAGCATCAGCTACCTGAAGTGCAGCCGCAGACCTAGAGCAGAACCAGCTGGAGCAGCTTGTTCAGCACTACAGCTGCTTATACTATGTCAGCTGCCTGCACCACCCTCCGTGGCCCCTTCAGATTGGAACTCAGCTACAAGGCACTGCTGCAGCACTAGCAGAGCGTCCATTAGTGGCTGCAGGAGCGGTGCTTATCGCCAGCACTCAGCACCCACAAGAGCTGTTGGCAAGGTTCCTGGCATGCACATGTGCAGCAGTCTGCTCGAGGGAAGTGCCCTGGCTTATCGTGACTTAGCCAAGCCCAGATCTCGGACCATATGCCATGCCCAATGTGATTTGTACATTACAGAGGGCTCTAGGCAAGATGTCTACTAGCCAGGCATCAGCAGTGACAAGCAGCAGGATGAGGAGCAACAGGCAGAGCAGCAACAGCAGCAGCAGTGAAGGGCAGATTTAGACTGAGGTTGCGCCCAAGCCATCTTTGCTGTGGAGCTTGCATGCAAGTACCACGTCACATCTCTACTCCTCCTTCCCGATTCATGCCACCTGGTTATGTATTCTGACCCCAGCCAGCTCTTACAGGCAAAGCATGCATACAGGGCTCAGCTGCGCACCCACTCATTAGGTTATCTCTGCATGAGTAGCATAAGATCTCTGCATGAGTAGCATAAGAATTGTGCTGCACACAGGTTAGGAAGGACTTTCTCCCTCGTGGGCAAAACGTCTAGATGTGGCGTCCTTTAGTCCTACCGCTAGTGAAGGTCCCTCCTGCCAAAGCCTCCTTTTTGTGATGCTGCTTTGTGACCATGCTCTGTTACCATGTACAACTGCCTGTGCTGTGTGCACCTCCTCTTATGTTCTGCTTTACCCCAACACCAAGCGTATAATGATGGTCTCATCCTGCGACTCACTGATTTGGTGGTATTGTTCTTCCATAGGTTGGGAAGGACTTCCTCCCTCGTGGGCCAGACATCTGCACAAGGCGGCCTCTAGTCCTACAGCTAGTGAAGGTCCCTCCTTCCAAGGCTGGGCAGCCACAGGAATGGGGGGAGTTCCTGCATGCACCTGGAAAGGTGTTTTATGACTTCCATCGCATCCGTGCTGAGATTCAGAGCGAGACGGAGCGTGTGTCTGGCAGCAATAAGAACATCAGTGATAAGCCCATTCGCTTGAAGATTTGCTCGCCAAATGTCCTGTGAGTAGGACTATGGTCTTACTAGTAGGCAGTAAGCAGGAGGGTTTCTTTACACATATTGCCAAAAAGGTAGTTCATGCTTAATGGGTCCAGGCTCCACAAGGGGAGTCTGAATGCGTAATGTTTATATTTTTGTATCCATTCACTAGCCTGGTCTCGTGGTCTTTTAGGGTTGTTAGGCATTCCTGCTGCTAGGCATTATGACTGCCTTCCTACTGCAATTGAGAACATAATGCAGGCTGATGCACAAAGGTGAAGCAGGTCATAGGCTTTGGTTTGCTGTGATGGAGGAGATAGGCCCTGGGCCATGCTGCTTGTCCCCTGGTGTACACAGCTTTCAAGGGGCCTAGCACACCTCGGCCCCCAGCTAAAGCAGCTGCTTTTTATCCCTTTGCTCCTAATTACGACTTCCTCCCTTCTGTACTGCCTTAGTGGTCCTCCCTTCTGTACTGCCTTAGTTGTCCTCCCTTCTGTACTGCCTAAGTGGTCCTCCCTTCTGTACTGCCTTAGTTGTCCTCCCTTCTGTACTGCCTTAGTGGTCTGGGCCATGCTAGATCCATCAGTAGCAATCCAAGAGAATGGCACCTTGACCCCTGTTGACCCCTGTTGTTTTCGCATCTTACTCCACAGGACTATGACGCTGATTGATCTGCCGGGCATCACTAAAGTGCCAGTTGGTGACCAGCCCACCAACATAGAGCAGCGTATCAGGGAAATGGTGTTCACATACATCCGGGAGCCCAGCTGCATCATCCTGGCTGTGTCAGCTGCTAATACAGACATTGCTAATAGTGATGCACTGCAGATGGCACAAATGGTGGATGCGGAGGGGATTAGGACCATTGGTGAGTGCAAAGGAGAGGGCAGGGTAGGCATGGGGGGCTTAGGGTCGCATCGCAATGACTCCAAGCAAGTTGAGTGTAGAGTAGAGAGATAAAGCAGAAGGGCTTCTTGTGGCCTTGGGGGTTTAAGCGGGGGCACATGCTGTACTTCCCTTGGGCTGTTTCAGCCGCTAATACAGGTTTGGCTGATAGTAATGGCTTGCAGATGGCACAGATGGTGGATGCGGAGGGGATTAGGACCATTGGTAAGTGCAAGATGAGGAGGAAAGATAAGGGCAGGGTGGGCATGGGGAGCTTAGGGCGGCACTTGAGGGAAGTTGTGGGGATCACCGGGGCATGGAAGGTGGTTTCGGGCCTAACATGATTATGTCCAATGGACCAGAATGCATGAGAGACCTTGGGTTCAAGCAGGGGCATAGGTGCAACAGATATGGTGGATGCTGAGGGAGTAAGGCCGAGTGGTAAGTGCCGGAGAAAAACAGGGGCAGGGTGGGCATGGGAGATTAGGGTCGGCAGCTTTATAATCTCCACCAATCTGAGTGTAGAGAAGAGAGGCCGGGCAGGCGCCTTTTTGTGGCCTTGGGGGTTAAGCAGGGGTACAGGCTGTACTCCCCTGGGGCTGTTCAGCTGCAAAGTAGGGTGTGGCCAATAGTGATGCGCTGGATATGGCACAGGACTGCTGGTGGTTTGTGATCAAGGGTTGCGAGCCAAGGGTTGGTTTCAACTTGCTGTGCAGGTCATAGATAGGGAACCAAGCAGAGAGGGGCAATGGATATGCCCAGCTGCAAAATAAAAAGGTGGGGCAATCCTTTCTGTTGTGTGGGGGCCTTATAAGGCTGCGGGGGAGGTGGGGATGCTCTCCGCTTTAATGAAGCACCTGACAGCATAATCTTTGCGCTCCGAGCATGTGACTTGGTTACACTTTGCTTGGTAATCTTTTCCTTCACTTGGTCGACCCTGAGCACTGTTGATTTGGTCAACTCATTCTGTCACCCAGGTGTGTTGACCAAGCTCGACATCATGGACCGAGGCACCAATGCGGTGCCTGTGTTGAAGAACCAAGTAGTGCCCTTGAGGCTGGGGTATGTGGCTTCTGTAAACCGCAGCCAACAGGACATCAATACCAACAAGTCTATGGCAGAGGCACGCAAGTGAGTGGGGCTTACTCTGAGTGACTTAAATGTGGAGTTTGGATGGGGTTCTGGGGTATTGCCCCTGGTCACAATAGAGTGTGCAATGCCCGGCAGGGGATGGAGGGTGGGAATGGGAAAGTAGATGGTATATGCAGGGACCCTCCTGTGGTGTTCGATCTTTCCATGGGCAGCGGCATCCATGGGCAGCGGCATCCAGCCGAGTAATTGAGTATCCATCATGGGAGCGGGCAGGGGGTGGAAGGCAGGTAATTCCAAGCTTGTGAGTCACTTGCTCGCTCTTGGCCCTTTGCAGTCCCCAAGTGAACCCACTATTGTGACAGTACATTCCTGTGCATCACTCAGCAGACGGTACAGCCTCTCCTTCTACGTCTGTGGCCTTTCAACCAGCCCGGTGGCACAACTGCGCACCTTGGCCCAAATCTCAATCCCACAACACTTGACAACAGACTGGTGGCAAGGGAAGCCAGCAAAGCATGGTTGTTAGCTTGTGCATGTTGCGGCAGATGACAGCCTTAGTGGGTATTAAATTTCATGCAAGTTCGGTTGAGACTGAACATTGAACCCTTGTCCTTAGACCCTGAATGGGTATACCGTTGTTGCGCAGGGCTGAGCAGGCATGGTTTGAGCATCATCCAGAGTACACTGAAGTGCTGGGGCAATGTGGTGTGGGGAACCTGGCCCGGAGGATCAATGTCATCTTGGGGCATCATATTAGGCAGCTGCTGCCAAGCCTGAAGAAGCAGGTTGGGGAAGACGTAGAAATATAAAGATTCTCAATATGAACACAAGTACCGGATGAACAGAATGCAATGACAGCAATGGTACATTAAGTTGTTATATCTCGATGTGAATCTTATGAAAGCGGAGCGTGGGTTGTGTGTTTGTCATTCCATGAGAGGCAGTTAACAGAAGGTGTTTTGGTGTTGCTACCAATCTAACTGCACATCTACAGTTCCTCCAGCTTGTGCATTCATGCAAATGTCACCAGTTTGCGTGTTTCGTGTCACTCCGGGAAGAGCTCGGTATCCACACAGCGATGTTTATTACCTTAGAAGCAAGACCGGGACGATCGAGACAAGCTCCTGCACAAGATGACCCTCACGGGTTTCTTTGCTAGACGACTGTCTTGCCCAAAGCACCAGGAATGCGTTTCTGACAGGATGGAGTACGGCAATGGAGGCTGTCTGACATCTTGCATGAGCACTACTAGTATAGATACCATTGATTGCTGTTCTTGCGTTGATCTCAGTCCTTCCTGCTGCTGGTGTTGTTATTGTTTGTAAGGTATCAGAAGCACTGGATGCTCGCACTGCTGAGTTGAAGGGCTATGGCAGAGAGCTGGATTTGGACTCTGATTCAGCAAGGTAGGAGGGGGGTTGGGGAGGGGGGAGGGGGGCGGCTGGCTCCAGTGGTAGTTGTGGATGGGGTGGGGGAATGGCAGAGAGCTGGGACATCAATCAGGCTATGAGGGGAAGGGACAGTCTCTGGCGTGAAAGGCGTGGTGAAGCTTAGTTGAGATGGGTGTATGGGGGGGGGGGGGGGGAGCCCCATGGGTGTGAGGTGCAGGGGAGCCCCATGGGTGTGAGGTGCAGGTATGGAGGGCGTAGCTACGTCATAGGACTGGACCATGTATCTCTTTCTCTGACTGTGTTGATGGGGCTGAGTCTACTAAAGCATAAAGGATGGTTGTCTGATGGTATTGGTAGTAGGCGATTGCTGTTTTTTAACCTTCCAATTGTAATAAAAGCACCTCTAGATCATGCCGCCATGCCATTTTCTGACTGTTGGGCAGGGGGGGGGGAGAAGTGGGGATCTGATTATGGCCAACAGGCCGAAATGCGTAATCCCACGCACGTGATGTAAGAAGTCACGATCGAAAGGAGAATGGCTCTGGCGTCTAACTATAGCTGCTACCTCAAGCAATAGTAACACAGGATCTATCAAGTGTGATGAAACAGTAAAGCATCGGAGGAGTACAGATAGCAGTAGAATCGTGTCTGCTCCCCACTCCAGGCCTCGCGGGTGTACACGCTAATGCAAAAAGCTAGGGTTCTTAGCACTGTTTCTTAGCAGTACGGTGTTCACTTGCTTGGGTCAGTCTGCATGTATTTTCCGCTTCTCCAACACAGAGCTTTATGACCTCCACTGCTAAAGCCTCGTGGTCAAACTATTGGTAGTGCATCGCCACGCCCATGCACAAAAAAGCACAAACTCATGCTTGGGTCCTGCACGGCCCGGAGGGCTGTGCAGTGGTCTCTCTTAACAAAGTAAAGGGTTGTTGTAGGCTATGCGGCGCTCTTCTGCGGCGCTCCATGTTACAAGACCAAAGGTTGCTCTGAAGTTCGCTCGCAAATCTCAGGAGCAAGCTGCTATCAGGGTTATTTGTGTAAGCATGTTTCACCTTCCTACCCAGTGGCGCCCTACTCCCCCTCTGCTGCCTTCCTTTGTAAGGTTGATCCGTTGCTGCAGTCTGCAGTGGTACTCGATGCACAAGGCCACTTGTTATGACAAGCTTCTTCCTGAGATATCTGCTGTGTTTTGTGGTGGTAAAGGGAACGCGTATCAGTCGAGGCTAGAGAGCCAAAGCAACGGAGTTACGCGTAAGTCGAGTTGCCCGCTGGTACGCATGTAGCACACAGACTTGTACGAGGAGACTAGTTCCAGGATCACTTTAATAGAACACTAACCCATATGCATTTCGGCAAACGCCTCATCAGTGGGGTGCCTAAAAACTACCCAAAACCAGCCTCTTATAGCAAAGAAAGGTGCACATGATCTTGCTCCAAGCTCCAACCAACTTTCTTGAGCCTCAAAAACCTAGTGACACTAAAGCCGCAGTGACTTTCGTCAGTCCTTTCATAAGTGACTTCCGTAATCCCTTCATCTGGCTGACGCACGCCGCCAAAACAGTGAAGGTGAAAGCACACATCTTCTTCAAACGTTCTCAAACTAGTCTAAGGAAATGATGTAGATTTGTTCATAGTTGAAGCTCATGTGCCCGTGCGAGGTTTTGCACACTTGGTTTCACAGCAGCAACCAAGTACATGAGATCATGTAAACTGGAGACTACCTCCAAGCAGCAAACATAACATATCTGCAAGGCCAGGGCTACTTAAAGACATTAAACCTTAGGATTTAAGGTTTTGCACACTTGGTTTCACAGCAGCAACCAACTACATGAGATCATGTAAACTGGAGACTACCTCCAAGCAGCAAACATAACATATCTGCAAGGCCAGGGCTACTTAAAGACATTAAACCTTAGGATTTAAGGTTTTGCACACTTGGTTTCACAGCAGCAACCAACTACATGAGATCATGTAAACTGTAGACTACCTCCAAGCAAACAACATAACATATCTGCAAGGCCAGGGCTACTTAATGACATTAAACCTTAGGGTTTAAGGTTTTGCACACTTGGTTTCACAGCAGCAGCCAGCTACATGAGACCATGCAAACTGAAAACTACCACCAAACAGCAAAACATCGCACATCTGTAATCCAAGGCTACTTAATGATATCAGGCCTTAGGGTTTTGCAAACTTGGCGTCACAGCAGGAACCAGCCACATGAGAGCATGCATACTGGAAACTACCACCAAGCAGCAAACATCGCACATCTGTAATCCAAGGCGACTTAATGATATCAGGTCTTAGGGTTTAGGGTTTTGCAAACTTGGCGTCACAGCAAGACCCAGCTACATGAGAGCATGCATACTGGAAACTACCACCAAGCAGCAAACATCGCATATCTGTAATCCAAGGCTACTTAACAATATTAGGTCTTAGGGTTTAGGGTTTTGCAAACTTGGCGTCACAGCAGGAACCAGCTACATGAGAGCATGCATACTGGAAACTACCACCAAGCAGCAAACATCGCACATCTGTAATCCAAGGCTACTTAATGATATCAGGTCTTAGGGTTTAGTGTTTTGCAAACTTGGTTTCACAGCAGCAACCAGCTACAGAAGTGGGGATCTGATTATGGCCAACAGGCCGAAATGCGTAATCCCACGCACGTGATGTAAGAAGTCACGATCGAAAGGAGAATGGCTCTGGCGTCTAACTATAGCTGCTACCTCAAGCAATAGTAACACAGGATCTATCAAGTGTGATGAAACAGTAAAGCATCGGAGGAGTACAGATAGCAGTAGAATCGTGTCTGCTCCCCACTCCAGGCCTCGCGGGTGTACACGCTAATGCAAAAAGCTAGGGTTCTTAGCACTGTTTCTTAGCAGTACGGTGTTCACTTGCTTGGGTCAGTCTGCATGTATTTTCCGCTTCTCCAACACAGAGCTTTATGACCTCCACTGCTAAAGCCTCGTGGTCAAACTATTGGTAGTGCATCGCCACGCCCATGCACAAAAAAGCACAAACTCATGCTTGGGTCCTGCACGGCCCGGAGGGCTGTGCAGTGGTCTCTCTTAACAAAGTAAGGGTTGTTGTAGGCTATGCGGCGCTCTTCTGCGGCGCTCCATGTTACAAGACCAAAGGTTGCTCTGAAGTTCGCTCGCAAATCTCAGGAGCAAGCTGCTATCAGGGTTATTTGTGTAAGCATGTTTCACCTTCCTACCCAGTGGGGCCCTACTCCCCCTCTTCTGCCTTCCTTTGTAAGGTTGATCCGTTGCTGCAGTCTGCAGTGGTACTCGATGCACAAGGCCACTTGTTATGACAAGCTTCTTCCTGAGATATCTGCTGTGTTTTCCATCATTTATAGGGGTGCGGCTCTGCTGCAGTTGCTGGGCAAGTATGCTAAGCAGTACTCAACGCTTGAGGCCATTTGTGAAAATTAGACAAGCTTCCTTATGGTATATCTGTTGTACTGCCATCCTCGTAGGGGTGCGACTGTGCTGCAGTTACTTTGCAAGTCTGCTAAACAGGACTCAATGCTTCAGGCCATTTTTGATAGACAAGCTTCCTTATGATATATCTGTGATATCTACCATCCTTGTAGGGGTGCTGCTCTGCTGCAGTTACTGTGCAAGTATGCTAAACAGGACTCAATGCCTGAGGCCATGATTGATAGACAAGCTTCCTTATGATGTATCTGTTGTACTGCCATCCTCGTAGGGGTGCGGCTCTGCTGCAGCTGCTGTGCAAGTATGCTGAGCGGTACAGTGCTATGTTGGATGGTCGGTGTGAGGACATGCCGTTGAGTGAACTGATGGGAGGTGCTCGTATCAGACACATCTTTGTGGAGATATATGGCAGGCAGTTGCGGCAGATGGACCCGCTGAGAGAGTTGGGGGATGAAGATGTGCGGACAGCTATCAAGAACAGCTCCGGGGTGGCAGGTAGGGGGTGGGGTGGCTGAGGTGGGGCCTGTGGGTCAGGGACTTAGAGGCGGGGATGGCGAGGGAGGGGGTGAGCAGGGGCTTGGGGGGACAGGGGCAGGCAAAGGGCAGGCAGGGGAAAGTAGTTTGTCTATGAAGTTTCGTGGCAGAGGGTAATGGCAATGATGAAAGGGCAGATCTATATGGGAGGCAGATGGACCCACTGAGAGAGTTAGGGGATGAAGATGTGAGAACAGCTATAAAGAACAGCTTGGGAGTGGCAGGTAGGGGGGCCGGGAGGAGGGGGGCAGTAGGGGTTGGGGCTCGGGGGGGGGGGCAGGGGGGAGAGCAGGATGTCTAGAAGGAGGAGGTGGGGCTTGGGAAGGAGCCGGGGGGGGGGGGGGAGGGGGGAGCAAGGTCTTGGGGACGCTCGGAGGGGGCAGGAGGTCGGGGCATGTGTCCATCGCAGGCAGGTGCAATTGATGGACCCGCTGAGAGAGTTGGGGGATGAAGATGTGAGGACAGCTATCAAGAACAGCTCGGGAGTGGCAGGTAGGGGGAGGTGGGGCGGGAAATGAGCAGGGGCGCAGGGGGTGGAGTAGGGGCAACAATGGAGGCGGGGGAAAGCAGTATGTCACTTTATTGCAGAGGGTTTTAGAAGTGGGAAAAGGCACTAGTTCCATGTGAGCAGGGTGTGCACGCCCTTGGTGTGCACGCCGTTGCATCTAGCCTCAGCTTGTGTGTGGCAAGTCCACCATCGGTTGCATGGCTTCGTGATTGTGATCAGGGGCCTTTTGTATGTGGCCTAGTTGTGTTTGACCATTGGCATAGCTGGTTTTGTGTTTTTGATTGATTGATTGATGTGAGCAGGGTGACCAGGGGCTTTGGAGGGGGGGGGGGGGGGGCTGGGATGTGAGCAGGGGCTTGGGCCAAGAGAGGAGGGGGGAGGAGGAAGGCAGTCATGCAGCCTGTGTATTAGTTATCATGCTGGAGGAGCAGGTGTCCATCAGAAGCAATTACAATTGGTGGACACATTGACGGAGTTTGGGAGCTACATAACAGACAAATCACAAAGTCTAGGAACAGTTAGACCAAAGTAGGAGACGCAGTGGTAACCATTCCATCTTGCGCACCCCACCCCCTCCCTCACACACAGACCACACCCCACCCGCCCCATTGTTACCCTATTGATCCGCAAATAGCCTTTTGAGTTGCTTGTGAGGAGCAGCATTCGTAAGCTTTCCTACCCCCTGCCACGCACTGTCAGTAGCTAGGGTGCTATGCCACAGAGAGATTACAACACTTACACTCAAAAGTAGGAGATTATGTTATCATCATTATATCTTGCTCCCGGCCCCCTGCCCCTTCCCAGGTACCCTGTTGATTCCGCAAGAGCCTTTTGAGCTACTTGTGAGGCGCAGCATCCGTAAGCTTGAGCCTCCTGCCATGTACTGTCAGCAGCTGGTGTATGAGGAGCTGCTCAAGATTGCTGAGGCAGCATGTCCGGGGGAGCTGGGGAGGTTCCCAGTGCTGCAACGGAGGCTGGCAGCAGCTGTGTTGGAGTTTATTCAGGTGGGGCTTAGGGCCTTCAGGATTCAGGGGTGTAAGTTTAGGGTACCCTTGATACTTCTAATTCCTAAATCGCCCTAAAAACCTCCCTAAAACCCTCTCAACACGCTCACCTTCTTCCAGTCACGTCCTCCCCACCATATCTCGCCTGAGCTGACGCCAGAGCATTTTCCCTGCTGCCGCCGGTTCCCAGGGACGCAAATAGTTATGGTGAAACAGGCAACTTGGTTATGTGTTTCAAGAGGAACAATTTTTCCATATGCAATGGGCTCAATGGTTGCTGGCAGGCCCACTGGTTGTGGGCAGCTGCATCTGATTGGTAAGCATGGTCAGGTCGCACCCGGGGAGCTCACAGCCCGTTGACCAAGTCTTGCCACAGTGGCAGGAACTACTCTTATCCCCCTCCTCACTCTCCTCGTGCTCACGCTTCTCCTCCTCCACCTCCCCCTCCTCACGGAAAGCTCTGGAGGGGATGAGGGCCTATCACTACACTTATTGCCGAGCTTCCGGCCACTCGGATCTCTCTCCGCAGCCAACGTTGTCACTTCAATGGGGATGTAATCACTTTCCCCATATCCTATCACCGCCTGAGATGACACCAGTGCATTCCCTCTGTTGCCGCCGCTTTAACTGGACAAAGGGATGGGGAGAGCCCATTTCAGATAGATCAGCCTTCCCTTTGATGCGCCTCCTGGTCTCTTTACTGCATCATCTAGCAGCCAAGCAGGAACGGGGCAATTGTCATTGTGTTGTGTCTAAATGATGCAAATGCCTAATGGTTGTAAAGTTACGACTGTTACATATGATGTGACAAGGATCTGAGTCTGTCCTGTGACAGCCCAGATGTGCTAAACGACTGTGCTAATGGTTGCCCCTACCATAGCCCCGCATGTTGTGTTGTGGTGTGTCATTTGTAAAAGTTGAAGTTGCTGTTTAGCTGGAACCCGAGCGAACCGAATTAGCGGAGCTCATGCTCTGTATATTCCTCCTGCCGTTTGGTTGTCATGGATCCTGTTGTATACCACTAAACAGTCTGCAGACTGACATGCTGTCTGCTTATGTGTTTTTGTGCAACGGACTGCACTGCCTGGAGAGAGTATGGCTTTAAAGCTCATGGGTTTCTGCTTTTCTGTCATGCTGTCTGCTTTTGTGTTGTAGCAAGGAGCAGAGCCAGCAGAGCGCATGATCCGTGAGCTGGTAGAATGTGAGCATGAATACATCAACACCGACCACCCAGACTTCATAGGGGGAACTCGGGCTGTGAAGGAGGTCATGGAAGACAGGGAGTTCAGGAAACAACAGGCAGCAGCAGCAGGAGCAGCAAGCACAGCAGATGGCGCAAAGGTGGGTGGATAAAAGAGTGGGGAAAAGAGGCTGGAAT
The DNA here is from genome assembly GCA_963556185.1 of Pseudopediastrum boryanum. Taxonomy (NCBI): domain Eukaryota; kingdom Viridiplantae; phylum Chlorophyta; class Chlorophyceae; order Sphaeropleales; family Hydrodictyaceae; genus Pseudopediastrum; species Pseudopediastrum boryanum. Next base: position 1,408,199 of record OY744503.1, on the reverse strand, counting down.
GGGGTTTTGCAGTTTGTGGTATGTTCAAAAGGTCTTTGGGTCATCTGTTCTTAGGGCATTTGTGTGAATGGGTGATTGGCAGAAGGGGTGTAAACCTGGCAGCATGGTATTTGGGTCGGACTGCATAGCATGCTGCCAACCTGTGTATCATTACTTATGAATGGAGGTGATCATTGTTTCAATGACTTCTGTGCGCCTACTGTACCAGCCCGCCCGAGACCTCGGGACTTCCTGGGCAGTACAGGTTTTGTTGTTGATGTTGTCAGGGCATTTGGGTTGCGGCTTGCGTATTGATTAGCCCTTTCCTTTCCTGCGGTTGAACAGCAAAGAGGCGTAACAAAATCAAGGGGTTTATCCTTACTGACAACTGCTTGGGTGAGGTTCACGTACTAATTAGCCCGTTCTCTACTCTATGTCCAGGAGCCGATGCGCCATGCCAAGAGCCAGGGCAGCTTGTTAGAATCAGGGGGGCGGGGAGGTACCCCTCATGCAGGAGGCAACAGAGCAGCACTACCAGCACCAGCATGGGCTGATACTGCTATGGGACTGAAGGGGCTGCATGAGGCAGGGGCACAGCAAGATGATATGTTCTTGGGAGGGTGAGTGCGAGGAGGGGAATGCAGACATGCATTGGTTCAACTTTGGCCGTAGTGTATGGCCTTAAAGACCGTTCTGTATATTTGGTTTGTGGGCGTCCTGGGTCTGGGGCGTGCATGGTAGATGCTGTTATAGGGCTTTAGGGACTGCATGAGGCAGGAACACAACAAAATGATATGTTCTTGGAGGGTGAGTAAGAGCGGGTCTGGACTCTGTCTGTGAGTAATACAAATGCCCTACGAGTTCACCTAGCCGTAGGAAAGAGCCATGTAGGTCACCTTGCGCCTGTCGCCGCTAACCAATACGTGTGGGTCAAAGCAATAGAAATGCCTTGCTGGAGCCCACTTTAAAGCTGCTTGCTTTCGATGCAAAGAGAGCTAGCTTTCATGTTGTCAATAGATTGTGTAACATTGGGTTTGGGTTGGGCGTTTGGGTTAAATATCAATGGAGGTGAGAACCTTAGCTGGGGAAGTGGGGGTAAGTGCAAGCAGCAGAAGGTTGAGGGTGTGGAGGGGTCCGCAGGGGCGCATCTAAACGCTGTGGTCATAGACCCCGGATCTAAGTCATCCTTCTCCTATGCTGGCTGGAAGATCTTCTGATTTAAATAGTATATTCAAATTTTAAAAATATCAAGTGTTTACAAATGAGCTGCTACCATGGCGCCACAATGAAATGAAGGGGCGCCAAGCATGTAAAGATGTATTCACCCTGCTTGGCTTCTTCTCAACAGTGCACTGCTTGTGAGCAAAGGAGGAACTCAGGTCCATATGTTTTGCTTACTTTTGTGATCACTGAAGCAGTGCTACGCCTACGTTACATGCACCGAACGCCAGATGTTTTGCTTACTTTTGCGATCACTGAAGCAGTGCTACGCCTACGTTACATGCACCGAACGCCAGATGGTTTGTTTAGTTTTGTGCACCCACTGTGCTGGCTGGCGGCTAAGGCCTTAGATAAGATTTGGTGTCCTGTGTATACTTTTTACTAGCATTATTCCCCCACCCTGGCCTCTTGTCACCGGTGCACTGTTGTGAGCAAAACAGGGGCCCAGCCCAAGACGCTTTACTGATTCATGTGTGTCCATTTTTACAGGCGCCGTGCAGATGAATGGGGAGTGATAGCAGCCAACAGCGGCACTGCCACCGGCAGCAGCAGCAGCATCAACCAGCAGGGTGGACACAGCTGGTTTAGCTGGCTTACGAAGGGGGATAACAGCAGCAGCAAGGGGGATAAGTTGGACCTAGGGCCTCATGAGCCCCTGCCTAAGTCCAGTAAACCACGCAGTGAACATGAGGAGGTGCAGGTACGAGGAGACAAGGGCGATTAGGGGTTTAGGGTGTTGGGGGTTGGAGGGCCAAGATGGAACGGGGCTTAGGGGTATTGGGGACGTGGGCCTAAAGGTACACGGGGACTGGGGGGAATAAGATACAGGGGTGTTGGGGACGTGGGTCTAGGGGTAGGCGGGACAGGGTAGGTATGGATTTAGGGGTCTTGGGGCTCAGGGTCCCTGCTCAAGCCGAGTAAACCACGCAAAGAGCATGAGGGGGTGCAAATAAGGGGGAAAGCGGGCACTATGAATGTTCTCGGCATGGGGAAATGGGGGCTGAGGGGTGTTGGTGATGTTGGTCTTCTAAAGATAAATGGGGCCCTGCCGGCGGGAAGGAGAAGAGGGGTCCAGAGGTATAGGGGTTGCAGGTCCAAGGTTATGGAGGGACGCTTGATGAGCAGGGTCAGGGGACTAGCACTAGGTTGAGCTGGCTTGGCATTACAGAGGGCGGCAGCAAGGGGGAAATGGCATGATGGTTTGATAACACTCTTTTGCTTATCTCCAGCACGATTTGCTTAGTCACCATGAAAAGACGTACTGGGAAAGCCCATCGGAATATAGCTGGTTGAGCCTTTGCAACAGCTCCTGATGAGCAGTGGGCGTTGGAACTTGCTTTGTTTGCTGCACCCTGCATTTGTTCGTTCCAGCACTGCATGACAGACCCCTGCTTTCCTTGTCCGCACTCTCCCCTGCTTTGATTACCTGTAGCCAGTCTCCGAGTACAAAGAGAAAGTTGTAGACTGTTACAACTGGAGACATTGGGACAGCTGCTGCCCGAGATCGTTCTGGCATCAATGAAGGGCTGCTTATGTAGTTTTGCCATTTCTGTGGCAGCCATTGTGCAGAAATTTTTCTCCCTGTGTTGGATATATATGGGTTTACCACTGTCCTCAAATGTTTCCTCGACATTAGCAATCTTAATTTATATGATCATGGACTGTGGGCTGCTTAAAAAGTTGTACCACCTCCACCCTCTTACAGGGCCCTGAATAAAAGTGCCGTGAACCCCCTGCTGCGTCCACTTACGCCTCCTTCCCCTGTTCTCATTGCCCCTTTTGTAGGTTGAGGTAATCCGGCGCCTAGTCAGCAGTTACTTTGACATCGTGCGCAGCACCCTGAGTGACCTAGTGCCTAAAGCCCTAATGCGCTTCATGGTGCACCACTCTCAAAAAGGCATGCAACAGCACCTCATAGCCACCCTCTACCGGGACAAGCTCGCTAGCGAGCTGCTACAGGAGCGGGAGGATGTCGCAAAAGCGCGGATCCGGTGCCGCGCGGCCGTCGACGTGCTCACCGCAGCGATGGAAACCTTGGAAGACGTGCCGGCGGAGCTGACGAGTACACTGCTGAATTCGGAGGGGCCGGATGCGGGGGGGCCGGGTGGGGCGGGGGGCGGACCCATGGGGAAGCTGCTGCAGGGAGCGGTGGGGGAGGGGCGGCAGTTGTTGAGCGGGGCGGATCGGCACCCCAGTATGCACATTGCGGCGCAGATTGCGACGGCGACGACGCTAACGATGGCGCCGGTTGGAGGGGGGTTTAGGGAGGTGGTGCAGATTGCCACGGTGCGGGAGGAGGATGCGGCGGTGGGGTTGGTGGAGTCGGCGATGAATGGGGTAAAGTCGGTGCAGATTGAGGAGCTGGGGGCTGATGGGAAGTAATGGGGATTGATGGGGGTGATGGCTGATATTGATGGGAGGGGACTGATATGAAAGGATTGAACTTGGGTCCAAGGGAGATGAATTGGGGATGGGTGGTTGTATGTGTTCTTGGGCTGCGTGGATAAGAGCTGATTGGCAGTATATATACTAGTGCTTGTGGCAGCAGTGCTGGGGCAATATAGGGGCTTTCCTGTGGTGACGGTCGGGCTGCATTTTTGGTGCCAACCAGCATGTTAGTTGCAGAAGTGGCATTTGTGTGATTAAGAGGTGGCTGGCAAGGAGTGGTGATGACAGCTGGGACATAGAGATAGCTCTGCAAGTGAACTGGGAGGCTACTTGTAGTAATGATGGAGGTTGGACATCGGCTGCTGGTGTGATATGGTCATGTGTACCCTATGCGTTCTGAATAGAAGCGGTCTGGAGCTGCTCTAAGGCATAGGCACCAGGTACCAGTACAGTTTTTGACGAGAGTCTGTGTGCGGTAGCGGATGGCCGTACCATTATAAATGCTTCCAACTAGCAATGCGATCCTTCATCATTCAGCACACCTGACTGGATGGCGTGGGGGACTGAATGGGGGTATTACCCCCCAGTCCTTCTAGTCCCAGAGAGAGAGAGAACTACGCAGACTAGAAGGGAGGAAATGTTAAGGGAGTGGACCCTTACCCTAGATAGGCCCACTACCATTCGGAGCCCAGATTGAACACATAAGTCCTTCTCCCATATCTGAGTGTCTGCGGGCAGCAGTCATCAATCAACTGTGTCCCACTTACAGATAGACAGGTAACTGCAAGTCTGTGTCTCCATTCTCTGTAGATGCTTTCACCTCATGCACCACCTGGCTCACCGGTGAGCCATCATCCCTCAGCCCAGCTGCCGTAACATGCGAAGAACCATACAAATACAGATTACCAACTAGCCCAGAAGGGCATCCTATGGGAGCCAATGAAGGCTCATAGGGCCAAAAACACCAACACATAACCATAAACTCAGACGTAAACTTGATGTATAGTAATGCAATTACCACTCAATTAGTACCAGATGGCCCCGTCAAAGCAGTGTGCGCGGGTGACGCACCTGCGTCTGGAAATCCTCCGCTCAATGAGCAGGAGCCATATATACTGAAGTTCCTGTCCAAACTCTCACACAATGGCTGCCACGAGCCCACGGCTAGCCGATGGATGTCAGGCCAGCCCATTTCGACGTACCATGTGCTGACCAGTTGACCCAGCCGGTCAACAGCAAGCCAAGCAGTTTAATGCCTTGCGCAGGGCAATACAATACAAGTTGGGGGACTGAAACCCCTCCCAGCACTAGCCTGCAGGCCTACTTCGAGGCCCATGGGAGATCAACCAAAGCAGTCCATCCCACATTGTGAACACAGCCCATGCGCACACTGTCATGAAAGACAACCCTCATCAGTGCCTGTAGAGGCCTTCGCCATCTGATTACAATAGCACACTACCATATTGCGCCAGTGGGACAACAGGGGTGCCCAACAAAGCTCCTTCAAAAGGACATGCCAGTTTGTGTGTATTTTGATTTTGCCCAACTGCCGCATGAACAATGTTTGCACCTCCTGTAAGGAGTTACTCAACATACCACTGGCAGTATCAAGATTCTGAAGGGGATCCAGTCCCCACACAGCCATGCCCATAAAACAGCATTGGCTTGAAAAATGGGTCAAACATGTGAGTTTTTATGCAAAGATCCCGCAACCCCATGTGCTTAGGGGGAGAGCTGCGGGTCATGGTAAATCATGACATGTCCAAATTCCATCTGTAGGGACCACACATAGGGTGTCCTGAGACTACATGCCAGCCTGGACCATGCCCTGACCCGCTGCTAACCCCGCCCGTTCCTGGCTGCTGCCTGCATTGCACCAGCCCCAAACACTCACCCGTGGAATTACCAGCCTCCCCCTTAGATTTCCTAACATGGCCCACAGAACCCTTTGCCCAGCTGCTTTCAGGGCATTCCTAGCAACAGAAAACTTTTGGTTGAGTGCAAGCAAACCCCTAGGTAACAGAAACAGTCCACAACTTGCAGCTGCGTTAAGTCGACATAGATACAATACAAACAATAAAATACATTGAGCCTCTGTAAACCCGCCCTGGGCCAGCTTACTCTTAGCCTTTTGGTCCACCACAATTTCTGTCTTGTCCAAGGTCACCTGGAGACCTGTGCTTGCACAGAATTCATACAGCAGGTCCAGCTGCTTCTGCAGATCAACAGGGCATGTTGCCATGAGCACCATGTCATCTGCATACATCAGCATGCATTACAACCTTGCCTCCACATTCAACCCCAGCATCTCGTAAGCGAGACTCTAGCCACTCCTCAATGAAACTTATCAATGAACAACCCAAACAAGAGCGGTGACAGGGGACCACACGCAGACTACCAATACGCCGCAGCACACAATATGTTGCCATGTCAGACAAGCCATATATTACATGCCGTCTTTTTTTATTTGTACCTCAGATAATAGCACAACACAACTTGCATACAATCAACTTGACATACATTTGTACCAATGATACTGCTAATACAACTAATGCTTCTGTTCCAACACCACACGGGGGAACATGAGCTGTCCAATCACAGGCAATTGCTAGTATTGTCTCTGCAGCAATTCTGTTACAGTACAGTGACCAGAACTCTGGGTACATACAATCGTCACTGCTTTTAAGAACGACCCATGATTGTCACTCATGCAGGCACCTAGCTGTAAAGACCACGTGACAACTGACCTTACTGGCAGAACAGCAATGGCCATAGGAAATGTGACAATACCCAGGAGACTACTACCCCATACTTCTGATCTTCTTGGCACAGAGAAGGAGTGGGCATACCAGAATAATGGCAGAAACCTTGCCCTCTGATCAACATGCAGCCACTCCCCTGTCTCTGGCGACACAACCCACACAAATCACAGACTTAGCCCCAAGCTTGCACTTCTCACTCGAGGTTGAGTGGCTTCTTAGTGATTTCCGGCACCTATAGGCCGGACACCTCACACAGGGGGAACAGAGGCTTCCGCGACCCCTTTGTGTACACAAGTGTATCAACAATGTAGCTTTCACCTGTTTGGCCCCATCTCCAGGATTTCCTGATATAGACGGGGAGGTTCCCGTTGATGACCAGGCCAAAGGGCATGCAGAAAAAGTAAAGTTGCTCCAAGAGGTGCTCCGTAGCTTGGGATGCCCTCAGAAGCCACAGGGATATGCCAAGATCCAGCAGAAACACCCAGATGATTGAGGATCATGCCCTCGGCAAGTGCATTACCAACACACACGTGGAATAGGGCGAGGCTGAAAGCTCAGTAGTCTCATACAATGAGCTGCCTCATATGAATACACAGCTGCAATAATCACCTTCGGATGATGCACAACAATAAGAGGAGGCAACCACTATGCACCAAATCAGTATTTTCCACAACATGTAGATGTATTAAATATGTATCAGTCCGGCCAGTCATCTTTCTCGAGTGTGTATGCAAATCAGTGCTACATGAATTCGCTTTGCAGGTGCCGCCTTTCGTCAGCTCAGCTTAGCTTCAGGAACCCTGCCCACGTTGCTGATGCATATGATACATTCTCCAGCAACATGTCTCAGAATGTTGCAGCACAATTATGTGAACAAATAGATGCGTGCCCTCACCTACTTGTTGCATTAAGAGCATTTGACCTTTGCGTGCGTTTTTGTGTCGTCTTTTCACTCTATGTTCAGCTTACTTATGTCACGCAAGCCTTGTATTGTGCCTAGAGAGAGGGCACATAGACATATTGCACCAGCCAGCCAGCCAGCCAGCCAGCCAGGCTTGCATAGTTGATTCCAGCAATGCATGACATACCCCTGCTTTTATTGTTTGTATTCTCCCCTGCTTTGATTAGCTGAACCCAACCTCCCAAAAATCTTGAGGTTCCCAGCTGAACATCCTGCTGCACTTGCTCTACTTGCTTTTAAATCTTTGCCAAGAGACACGGCGTCAACCCTAGCCATGCAGCATGGGATAAACCATTTCAGACGACATTCTTATATCATGCATTAGATATGCCTCCTCCCAGATAAGATGAGGCTTGCTGTGCGTGTCACAACCCCAAACTAGGCCAGCACGTATGCAATCTGTGTAACCTAACAAGCCAAAGCCTCAAAAGCGCAGACACAAACAGAACACAAATTAGCCGAGCCAAGACAGCTCAAAAAGGCCCCAAGGCTCCACAGCAGAAGGGCAAACACCCACCAAAGACAGCTACTTAGTATGTCAGGACGCTGGCTGCTGCGGCTGCTTCGGCTTCTTCCCCTTCACAAAACGTGCAGGTAAGATCATGGCCACTCCTGCAAGGGCCAACCACAGGAGCCACCACTGCACGCCAGTACTCACCCAAGGGACAGCCAGTTTTGCGGCTGTAGCAATGGATGACATCAAGACGCATGCCCCAAAGCTGATCACAACAACAGCAGCTAGGTGAGATAATTGATAGTGCTCTCCAGCGATCTTGCTTTCTGCCACAAGTCCTTCCAGGAGCCCTCCCCCACCAAAGAAGCAAGCTGCCCAGATGGCACCTGGACCAAACAGCCCAGCCATGGACGTGGCATACAATGCTGCGACCACTATGAACACAATAAGAGTGATCAGTGGGGTTCGTAACACAGGCCAGCTTCCAACTTTGAGCCACTCACAGATCTTGTTAAACGGGTCATTGGGCTTCCATAGGGATAGGAAAAACCACCCCACCAGCAGCCCCGCAGCAACCTTGGGATCGGGGGATGCACCTCCCAGACTAATGGCAAAGGCAGTCATCCCCATGCCCAGACTCTGAAACCAGAATAAGAACTGGTACGACACTAAGCGCAGCCTGTCATTATTGGCGATCTCCGGGTCTGGGCCTGTCTTATCTGGCCAGGCAAAGTCCCCAATCTGCCAGCCATCGTATTCATGCGCCATGATGAAGAAGGCCCCTGCCATAGCCTGGTAGACAGACCCTAGGATGAGCAGGAATACTCCTAGATCTGTGAGCGGCGTCGTTGCATGAGCTGACGCTGTGCCATCAAGCCAACCTCTGGCTTGGAACAACATCCAGGTCACGCCTCCCTGGGCGACGAATGTGAAGTAGTGGGCCAGCTTGATGGCCATCAGCAATCGAGGGGCAAAGAAAGGATCATTGGGTGTACACTCGGATTTCCCCGGCAAGAACTCCCAGACCAAGGTGGTCTCAAAGTCCGTTGCTTCTGGTCCCGGGGTGGAGGGCTTGCCTGTTGCAAGAGGAAGTATGAAAGGAGGCTGTCAGAATGTCTCGCTTGCTAAACTCAGCTTGGGGCACAAACAGCGGAACAATTAGCCCGCAGTAGTCAAACGTTGCAGTGGGTTGCAATCCTAGTAGCCAAATCAAGGGAAGGCCTGGAATGTAACAAGCAAAGGCAATGGGTTGGAACCAAACATTACCACTTGGATGTTTGAGGGCCTTTCGAACTGAGTGAAGGACTGCGAGCCCAACCACCACTAGCAGCATAAGGCTCCAAGCATGTTACTTTGATACTGAGATAAGGGCGCCCACCTGCTTTTGCGACTGTTCTTGGCGATGGCTTTCGTGCAATGTGCCTCGGCGATGGGCTTCGTGCATTGTGCCTCGGCATGTTGGCTTTCTGCACCAGAGGCCTGAAGCTTGCATGCAGCACGGAGGTAGGCATGTCTGCAGCATGACATTGGATTGCTCTCTTGCACGGCATCTTTGTGGTTCCGCTGAGCTGCTGTGCTCAAGCAATGCAAGGTGCCTGGAGCCGCAAAGGCACGTCTGCAGGGTAAGCTACCGACCACGGCCGAAAAAACGTGACCGAATGGACAGCTGGCAAAATCAAGGTGGCACGACAAGAACCCAGAGCCCTATAGGATGCTATATGAGGATCTTCAGATTGAAGGGCGACTTAGATCTCGGTCAACAATCCAGAAGTTGAAGGTAGTCTGCAGAGGGATCATGCACCAGGGGGGTCAAGCAGAGGGATCTAGCAGCCCTGCGATAAGCAAGCCAAGTCAGCGTTGTGCAGGCCGGGCCTCAGGGGTTGTGCAATCTAAGATGGCAATGATTCAACACGAAGCTGGAATGGTGACAGTGCTATACAGGGACCGTCATCACTCAGAATCCTCCACCAAGTCGAAACCAAGGGGAATGAAGATGACTTTACTCCCCTTGTCGAAACCCTCCGGAGTCTGACTCGGACATTGTCGACTCCGATGAGTGACACCCGCTTCTTCCAGATCGCAGAGTCCATAAGAACATCAGAGGTCTCCACAACTATTGCAGCTATGCACCCATTTGTTTCTCCCTGGCATCGCAGCATTTTATTTGTTGTTCCAGGTATCGGGAAGTTGGCCGGGCCTGAATCTGCTACCAGCTTCTGTCTCTATGGTTGACTACACTAAGGATGGAAGTTATGGGGAGTTATCTAAAGAGCCATTTAAAGTGGAGCTGGGTTACACGTATGATGGCAAACAGCAGAAAGCCCAGATTGGCCTCACCGTCACACATGGAGCTAACGGCAGCACAGGGGCTGGAGAACGACCGGTGTTCCTATTAATCAACGGCACGCGGGTGCGTATGAGGCGTGATTGATGAACATTGATTCGGCAAGCCACTTTCATAGACTGCCTTCGTCTCAGATCGGTGAAACCTCCCAGCCCATCGATATGCTAGCCTATAAACCCAACCGTCTCTGCTAAAGAACTTTACACTCTGACTCAAGGAAGGTCTTTGAATACTGGACCTCTGAATTGCTGCACTGCAGGGGCGTGCTGCCTGGTACCACCTCATCGCAGAAAGGGCAGCGACCTGGGGGTACATAGTGTTGCAATATGACGGCACATGGCCAAACCTTTGGGAGGTGAACATTCTGCCGCAGCAAGAAGTAAGTCATGCATAATTTATAGAGAACTAACTACATGAGAGCCTGTGTGGGTTGTGCATGCATACATGTAGACAGCCATTTGGATGCACACAGAACAGGGTCACGCGCGTGGCTGAATAGTCTGCTTTAGCGTTGTCCCTACTGACCTCTGGCTCTATCAGATTCCCCGGCCGGTAATCAACGGAGGACTGCCTCATAGACAGCTGTGCCTGTAGTCCTAAATCGTTCCCTGGCTTCTCCTTCTTCTTACACTGGCTTGTCTGTGCTGTATACAACCAGCTGAGCTCATAGGGAGCATAGAAAAACCACCAAAAAAAAGGAAATGATGCTTGTGGGGTGCTCTAATTTTGGCAATTTTGTCATGTTGCCACCTGTCATAACATCAGGAGAACCCATGTTCACTGCTATCACACTTAAAAAACCCGGTTGGAGTCATGCTAGGGTGCTGCACGGCCCAGAGGGCAGTGCAGTGGTCTCTCTTAACAGTTAAGCAGAACAATGGAAAAGTGTGCTGGAAGGGGTGCAACTTTACATGTCGGCTCCCAAAAGGCTTATATTTTCTGAAACCACTATAGCTTCACTCAGCTGTACACTGCACCTGCTCCCAACCCTCGTGCGTCTTGCTGATCCTAATTCTACACATGTTTAGCACTGCAGGTGGAAGTAGTCAAAGCCCTGTTTAAGTGGATCAAAAACCAGAAGACTGATGAGACCCAAACACCCTTTAAACTCATGGACCTGGATAGAGTGGTGGTTGCTGGGCACAGTCGAGGTGGTTGGTTATCAGCCCTGCTGGTCTCAGGTGAGCACATCACTAATATTAATATCCATGATCTGCCATGCATAGTAAAAGTCCCAGAGGCCCCGCACCTTGAACTGTGACTGCAGCAGAGCTCCCCAATTGGATGCCTTGAAAAACTGGAGCATGAGATAGAGTGGGACTAATGGAAATGGCTGCGGTTTGAATAGGGAGTAATTGGTTCTGGTGTTGAAGCATGATGATCATGGACCTCGAGGGTGAAGAGATAGAAAAGGTGCAGTTCGGGCATTGCTGCACGTAATACGCGATGTTGGAGGCAGTGAGGATGGCAGAGTTTGTGCAGCCTCTTTAGACCAGTTCATCAATGTGATGCAGATGGCGACCACCAACCAGCACAAATGGTTCACCTTTGTTTGCATCTGGGCTGGGAGCACTTCTGGCCTACTTAGCTGACCGTATTTGGAAGGTTGCCCAAGGGTTTAGGGGTTGCGCCAGCAACCCCTAAACCCTAAATCTGGAGATGCATTCATACCTGCTTCCCTGCTGGTGCTTGTGCCCAACCCTCAACTCCACCCACAAATCCCCCAACCCCTAAACCCCCAACCTCTACAACCCTCCATCCCCAAGCCTCGAACCCCCTCAACCATGAGATTCATCCATACCAGCTTCTTAGGTGGTGCTTGTGCCCAACCTCAACTGCAATTGCTGACCCCTTTTTTGCCTGGGGTTTGCCTCATGAAGGGTGCACCAATAGATCTGAACACCCATGGCCCAGGGCATGCCTAAGTTCATTGATAATACACTGATAACATGCAAGGCACAGCAAGGGGTGCAGAGTCAGCATGTGTCCTGTGCTGCATATGGTCTTCAATAACTTCGTGGCATAGCCGCTTTTGCATCCTGATTGATTATTCACTTCTGGCATTTGCTTCTTCAATTGTGAGGATATGATTGATGACATGATGCCCTGCAGATGACAGCCTGAAGTCCAAGATCAAGGCATGCTTCCTCATTGATCCAGTTGACAAACTTTTCTGGGGTATGGGCCGCTCTGCAAAAGAGGCACTGCGTGACTCACAGGGTCAGGTTGGAGATCTTGGTGCTGGAGTGACTCAGTGGTTCTTGAACCCTGAATATGCAAACTATAAGGTGCGGAGGTGGGGCATTTTCCTTGCATCCGCATGACATCAGTAATAGCCATTTGGGATGACTGATACAGGAAGTCTAGTATGATCTCCCAAGCTGCATTGCTGGCTGCTGCACAGACACGGTTGCAACAATCCGATTGTTTGGAGAATTCTTCCCTCGTCTGGGCATTCTGCGTTTTAGGGTTTAGGGTTTGGGGTTTCAGACACTAGGGTTTAGGGTTTCTAGGGTTTAGGGTTTAGAGGCCTTCTGACACTATTGCCCAAGAGAGCGCACAGTCTGAGCCAAACTCCATATGGCAGCAAAAAGACCGGGGTTCTTTGATTGGCGCTGCAACTGTGTCAGACTGCTACAGCTGCAGCAACATTTATCAAGCTCTTGATCACTTTTGTGATCTTGTCCAAAGTCAGCTGCTCTAAATGGTGTCACCAAACCAAATAGTTATGATTGAGGAGATGTCTCAGCGGCGGCAAGTGGACTGCATGTAGGTTTGTGTGTATGTTTGACCTAGTGCAGCTTGGCAGAGTGCATGTTTGACTGTAGGTTTGACCGTGGGTTGACTATAGGTTTGACTTGATGCAGCTTGGCAGAATCATAGCCAGACAACCACTTTAATTTGCTTACTTGATTATGATACATTTTTGCATTCACTGCTCGCAGTGGTACTGTAGCAATCAATTGCTGGTTCTTTCTGCCTACTAATAACATGCAACAGTACCGGTGTCTCAACACACACTAACAAACTGGTGGTAGTTACGTGCCGGGTGCTGCAAGGGCTGTGCAGTGATCTATCATACAATAACATGCAACAGCTGGCACTGCTTAGTGAGTCTCTACCACAGCTCCAGAGCCGTGCGTGCCGGTACATAACATCAACAGTACATGGTATATAAAGTAAGATTAAGAACGCAACAAGCACCAGCCAGGGTCTGGTCAAGGTGGTTTTGTGTGACACAATTATCCGCCCCCTCCATTTACTGATATATGCTCTGGTCATGAACATACAGGGCATATATGGAGTCGCGGGTCTAGGCAGCTGGAAACTGGTCCTTGATGGGGTTACCCACCTAGACTTCTTGGATGGAGGCAAGTTGCTCAACACCTTATTCAAGAGCATCTCAGCTATAAAGTGGCCCAGAGTTTTGCCTAAAGATGGTGAGGCAGAAGAAGACGCCAAGGAGGCTGCTTTGTTCTGGTGAGGATCTCTCGTCGCAATGTTGCCTGGTACTATGCATTATATGCATGGTACTAATAGTTTGCGCGGTAAGGCCCAGAACCATGGCCTTATGTTTACATGAACTGCTTCTGTACTGAACATGCATATAGGTGACCTGAGTGGCCAAGTGTGTCCTATATGCTACGCTGCATCACTGAATGAAGCAGCGAGGATCAGCAAAACCATGATTTTCAGTAGGCATCAAACCCAAAAAGGCCCAGATGCATGCAGCATCAATTTTAGCTGCACTTTCTAAGAATTATGGCCTGCTTGCTAAGGCGTGTGCTCTCACCCACGCATGTGCTAAATGGGCCTCAAGTGCACGTTTGAGCAGTGCCAGTGTTTTGCCCCTGCCCCTGTACCTGCCCGTGTTCAGGCTTTAGTGGACCTTGTAGCATCTCGTGTAGACCTTTGCTCAAATAAACACAACACCTTACCCACACATGCAATTGGTGTTTATAGGGGCCTTGTAGCCAAACGTGGCTGGGAGGCTTTGGATCCTACGAATCCCCTGCAAGCTGAAGACTCCAGTGATGTCCCAAAAGAAGCCAAGCTGCTATTGAAGTTGCGAACTGATATTAAAAAGCAGCTGCCAGAGGGGAATGATTATGAAGAGGATGAGGACATGGAGAAAAGAAAGGAAGTTTGCTGCATGACTTCAACAGCCATGTTGGCTTGGTTCCATGAGAAGCTGAAGGTGAGGCGGGTGAATGGGCGGACGGGCAGATGGATGGGCGGGCGGGTGGATGGATGGATAGGCGGGCGGGCGGGTGCATGGGCGGGCAGCTGGAGGTGAGGCGGGCGGGCGGGTGGGCGGGCGAGCGGCTGGAGGTGAGGCGGGCGAGCTGGTGGGCGGGTGGGTGGGCGGGCAGGCAGCTGGAGGTGAGGCGGGCGGGCGGGTGGGCGGGCGGGCAGGTGGGCGGGCGGGTGGGTGGGCGGGCGGGCAGCTGGAGGTGAGGCGGGTAGGGGGGTAGGGTGGCTATTGAGTCTCTGAATCCATGACAGACATTAAAGATTGATCCAGGGAAGAGTCTTGGAATTTGAAGTCCCGGAAGTTGGGTCCTTGGCGCAGTCGACTGCAGAGTCCTAAAACAACAAGTGCAGTTTGTGAAATGGAAGGGGCACCACACACTCTGCCAAATCTTAATGGAAAGCTGATCCTGGTGGGGCTTCGATGAGACCATGTCTTATGTGGCTTGCTGCTAAGTCTTAGGAGCCATCAACTTGTAAAACAAAAAAAGCCACAGAAATTGAGGCGCCTTAACTGGCTAGGGAGGGTCTCTGGAATGAGCCTGCAGTAGAAGTGATCCATGTCCATGAGTTTTCCAAGTATTCCTGTATCACGTCCGCCCCTAAAGCATACCTACCTATTGTGCCGAGAAGGGGGAAGGGGCTTTTCAACCCCTTGGTCTTTTGCGTCATTGACCTGCAATTGGTATCCTGCACTGAGTATCAAGTTGCGCTAGCAGGTTGAAGAAAAACTGTCCTGTTTGGAGGAATTGCAATGACTCTGGTCAACTGATCTTCACTACAGTAGGCCTATTCTTGCAAACATATGCCATGCAAAGGTTGTGTGCCACGTAGATGTAGCCGGCAGCTGATGTAACTCTTGTAACACCCACCACCAGCAGATGGCAACCATATGGGCAAGATTTACCCAGCCGACGTGCTTATGTGTTCTGGGCTTCAAATGGTAGTGGGCCTATCTATGTAATAGGTAAGGGCCTACTCCCTTAACATATGCAAATATTTCCTTCCCTTCTCTGCGTAGCTCTCTTTCTCTCTCTGGGGAAGATGACACCATTCTGAGGGCTGGAACTGTAACTCACGAGCTGGCCACGTGTCTTGTAATTCCTCCTTTGCAGTTGCCAGGGAGCCTGGAACCGTTCTACAATTGGATTGAGGAGCTACAGAAACAGGAGAAGCTCAGCTTTGAAGAGAAGAAGGAGAAGCCAAGACAGGAGTAAGGCAGGCCTTGCAAGGTAGAGGCATGAACTGAAGAATATAGGCTGCGTTCATCAAGGCATGACAGCTATCAGAAGTATGGCTATGTACTAGGACCTCCCACACCCATACTTTGTTCTGCAACCATCTGCTGTTTTTTGAGGTTTAGGGATTAGCTTTAGCTCCACTAAGAAGCCAGGGGTACTGGGTTAGCATTTGGACCCTAATTTACGTGGGCAGCTCAGTGCCCAGACAGTGAAAGTCATTACCAGGATTTGTTTGGAGTCTCTTGTGGACAGATTATCGTTTGCTATGGCTGACATGTGACATTGCCGAGGCTTTATTCAAGTGAAGTTTGTGATGCGTAAACCGGGGTTGCCGCCCGGAAGACGTCTAGGTGGCTGCTTAGAGCCTGCACCATTGCGGTATGCGTGATCCATCCAAGCGTAAGCCGATAGAGTCTGTGCGTTCGGCAGCGCCAGGAGTTAGGAATCCGGCTCCCTGTGATGACTGGTGACGATGGAGTGACATCTGTACCTCCAGCTGAAGTACGTACACGGCCCCGGCGAGAACCCTCAGCTACAGGGTCGAGCACGCTCAAGGGACCCCCATTGCATCTCGGAGCAACACCCGGACACGCAGGCACGGTGCCGATCCCTCGCCTTTATGCATGCACGAAGTCCTAAAGGACTCCTACCGGGATGGTTTTACGGATGGTCTAGAACACGGCCGGATACAGCCATGCAAATCAGCCAAGTAGGCTACTAAGCGCGTCTTCCAATGTAAAATGCAGAACCTACCTTACTCCTTGTGTGGCTTGCTAGAGCAGCACTTGCTCCCACTTGCTTTGTTTCGCTCATCTCTTTGGCCTGCGACAGCTCTCGCTCTGAAGTATGTAAGCCTCGTCCCTATCACGCATACCAGAAGCTACAAGGGCCCTCGTATTGTCCATGTGACCAGCTCTTCCCGCAAATCAGCTACAGCCTCTGTCGCTTCGATCCAGCAACGGACCAATACCGGAGCATCTGCAGCGTCACGTTTCGGATTTGCTGCCGCGGCTCTGCTAGCCGGGGCCACTCTGTCTGCTTCTGCGGAGGCGCCGAAGAAGGTAAGAACGCTCTCGGGGGACCCCTGCAAACCTCAGGTTCAATGGCTTCATCCTACAGGTGCTAAGAGAACTTACATTTTTGAGGCAGATGACCCAAACCAGTCATATTCACATCTGATTCTTGGAGATTTTGCATTAAAGATCGATACTGTACATACCCTAGGCGGACATCAACATAGGAAACATCCTAGAGGCTTCACGAGCACACCTGCATTATTATGAAGTCTTAAACTGGCGGCCCAGCTGCCTGAGCTCTCTAGCAGTCTTCGCTAGTATCTCATCGCTGCTCTCTACATCTTAACCAGCTGTTTGTAATCATGTGGCCGGCGCTCCACGCCCCGAAGCTGTGCATGCAGTGATCTATTCCAGATGAATCACATAGTGGTTTATATCGTAAGCCTGTGCACAGGGTGAACCACTGCACCCCATCTGCCACATGATAAATTCCTTTGGATACGATCACACCGAGTGCTGTGAAGCCTACAGGCTGTCTCAATGGGACCTCAGAGCCTCCCTCCACTTTCTTTCAGCTTCACACTCAATCTTCCTTTATCCTGTTCAATATATTTTAGTGCGTAAAGATGTATTGAGGTAGAGACTGAATAGACATGGACAGAGCCATTCTTCTTATGGCTGGTCGTCACCCTGTTTACCCATGAGTTTGTTCCAACACACAATAACACACCATAGTCCACAGGTAGGATGAGTAGGATAATCAGCTTTAGTGTCAGGATTTGTGATAGCGACTAACCCATCCGTAAAACCTTTCTTAGCATTCCTTGATAAGTTCTTGGTCACCTGGTTGCACACAAAAGCTCACTCTATTTGAACCCTAGATGAATGCACAACCCTCGGACCGTGCAGTACCCACCACATGACTCTAACCAGTTCCTTAGTGTGAGGAGGCAGAGACCAAGACTGGCATCTAAGATGACGAGAGATGGAGACAGAGCTTTAGATTTACAGTTTGCTGTGTTGTGTTGTGCAGGATCCTCCCCCACTGCCCCGTTCACTGGAAGCAGGGCTGTTAGCCACCCAGGCAGCCCTTGATGAATCCTGGCAGGAGCTGATGTTGGATTGGGACAGAGCACTGGCACAAGCACCAGCAGGAAAACAGGTGTGGACGGTTTAAGGGGTTGGGGGGTTTAGGGTTTGGCGAGTGCAGTTGAGAATTGGGCACAAGTATCAGCAGGCAGCTAGGTATCAATTAGTGGGTTTGTGGAACAGTGTTTTATGGTCTGCGGAGTCTCTTGTACCTTAGACAGATTCGGGGCCGGTCAATCATACCTCGTACTATGTAGAGAGGGTAGAGATGGATGGGAAATGGACCTGTGGCAGGAGCACTAGCAGCCCAGTAGGCAAGCATGGCTTTTGAAGCCCCGGAGGAAGATGGGGGAGCTAATCCTGGTCTGCTTTGGAATTTCTGGTCCACCCATGCATTCAGTTGTTATAATTGTTTTTTGTTATCCACCCTGCCTGGCCTCTTGTTTACGGTGCACTGCTTGAGAGCAAAGGAGGAGCCCTGCACTCCTCAGACGGTTTCCTGACTTTTGTGCGTCCACTGTGCTGGCCCGTTGGGGAACAGAAACCCCAGGCATTGCAGGGCAGTTCTGGTAAGTTCTGAGTACAGTCCAGACCTTTTCACAAGTTGCAGCCATTGGTTGACTGTTCCAGGGGCAGTATGGTTCTAACTGCTTGGTTTTTCTCTGCATATTTTGCTTCAGGCTAGCACCTCACACCCTCAGTCGTTCATTTGCTTGAGGTGCACTATGGCACTTCTGCCATGGCTCTTCACATAATGTAGTAATTGTGTCGCAGTATGTTATGGTGGCCTTCTGCTGTCCTCCATTTGTGCTAGCGAGTAGGCAAGGGCGTTGCTGGTGTGTTCCAAGTTGAATGTTGCTGACAGCTTACCCTGTCTCTGCTTTCCTTTGCTTCAGGCTGGCGCCTCAATCCCACAGCCCCCACGGACGGAGTTAGTCATCGGCACCGGGGGTCACCCGTCTGGGTTACAAGTGACACTCCCGCTGCGCCCTGGGTGTGACTTGTCCCATGTGCTGGTGGTCTTAAACCACAGCCTTGACACCATGGCATTAGCAGCAGCCAGTTGTAGGAGGAGACAGCAGGTGACAAGGGGGTGGTCACTAATGACACTAGTGACCCGGATGTCACTAGTACATATCAGCACTAGGTTTTGGAAGCAACTTCATCATCACCAGCAGAAAATGCTGTGGATTGTGGCCATGGAGGTAATTGATGTTTTTACACATTGTTCAATCAATCAAAGCAGAAGACTAGCTATGCCAATGGCCAAGCAAAGGCAAGCCAAAAACACAAGGCTCCTGATCACATTGTTACACATGTATATTGTGCCGGCACAGTGGGCATACAAAAGTCAGCAAGCTGTCTGGGGCTGGACTCTGGCTTTACTCACAAGTAGTGCACTCCCTACAAGAAGCTACGGGTACACAGGTCATGAAAAAATCTACATGGACCTCTCCGAATAATTACCTGCTGAGCTGTCTGTATATTTCGAATGTTTTTGCAGGTCTCCCACCTGCCTAATTCCACAGTGATTAGTTGGGAGGTGGCTTTCACTCCACTATCAGCCAAAACCCTGGAAAACCAGCTCAAAAAACAGCTGCCGGAGGAGAGCAAGCTCCCGGACCAGTCCCTTGAGGGACAACAGCAGCAGCAGCAGCAGCGGAAGCAGCGGTTTGAGCAGCAGCAGTTGGGGACGTTTCTGGAGATGCCTCCAGAGATCCAGCAGCAGCTGCAGCAGGAGCAGATTCTTCAAATTCAAGCCTTCCTTCCAAACCCTAATCCTGCTGACTCCCTCAAACACCACCACCAATACCACCATTACCACAAATCCAGCAGCAGCAGCAGTAGCAGCAGTAGTGCTAGTACCAGCAGCAGTAGCAGTGGGGTTGGCAGTGGCAAAGGGAAACAGCAAGAGAAGGGACTAAAGCGGCAGCAAGAGGAAGAGGGAGAGGAGGAAGGGGGGCAGGGTTTTGAAGGGGCGCAGCTCGTGTTTTTCAAACCTGGTGGTTTAGGGTTCAGTGCGGAGGAGTTAGCTCTGCTGGTGAAATGCATGAGGGCGGGGAATTTGAGTTGGGAGGATTCAAATAAGGTGGGAGGGGGTCAGTGTACAAAATGGGGTCCCCGTCCTACGTGGGGAATCCTACGTTGGGTCTCAAATCAGCGTGGGAAGCAATCCTACGTAGGCGCATGGGAGGCCAAGTTTTAGCGTAGGATCCTATGCTGGCCCTTTTTTTGCATGGGATCTCAAGAATTCCAGATCATGGAAAGCAGGTTTTGGCACTTCTGCTACTTATCTGAAGCCATGCACCGCTCCCAAGCCTGAATACTGCTTAACAAGCCCTAAATGCAGGGATCCAGCATGGGACCGCTTGAAAGCAGCATGGGATTCCCACGCACGCCCTCAAAAGTGCGTAGGATCAATCCCACGCACACCCCAAATTTCAGCGTAGGAATCCCACGCTAGCCTGTCATCCTATGCACCTTTCTGTGTCCTACGTAGGATTTTGTACACTGGAGGGGGTGGATGGGGGGAGGAGGGGGGAGGGGGAAATGGATTGGGAGGGTGGTGTGGTGGAATTCTGGGGCCGGGGGGAGAGGGTTGTATTGCATATGTGTCTCTGGGGGTGAGGGGGCCTTTTCCAAAGCTGTTGGGGGGTTTTCCCAGGGGAAACCGCTAGATTTGATGAGGGGTTGGTCCTGAATAGGCACAAATCCCACTTACGCCTCACCTCTTTTTCCATCGCCTATCTCAAGGGGGAGTAGGGTAATTTGGGCTCTTTACCCCTCCCTTTAAAGGGGACTAGATTATGCTTGAACGTTGTACTGGTAATTAAGGATGGGGGATTAAAATTGATAATATAAGCAAGGGTGCAGGCGGATTATGGCCAGGCAGGGTAGATAAACATTCTGTTTAAAATACTTCAAGCATTTGTGCAGGACGCTGCTGCTTCGGGAATGAGGGGTAATCGGGGGGCGGGGGCGAGGGGGGTCTGTTGTGTAAACGAACACATGTACATGCATCTTGTGTTGCCTTGAATTGTCACTTCCAGACTAATGCAGCAGCCCCACCTAGGATTGATTCTTCTTCTTCTTACGCTTGATGGACGGGAAATGACATGCATTAGGATAGGTAATGGCTCACCTATAGTCTAATAAAATTAGCCCCAGCAGAAATAAACCCTGAGTTCCAAAACCTAAACCCACTCTTTGACGCCCTAACCCTTTGAAATCCCAGCAGATTTAACCTAAGCTGGCACCCCTAGGAGTTGGATGGACAACATAGATCAATGTAATAACTTTAACAAATAATTGTTCAAATTTAAACTTGAACAAAAGAACCACCCGTAATCAAAGAAAAATCCTTACCTAGCTGTTGTTCCTTCCCTCCTTCCTTGCTCTGCAGCAGCAGCAGCCGTCATGGGTGTTACCGGGTGACCCCTGGGTGACACCTGGTGACAGCACGAGTGACACTGCAGGCCCATTGTCCTCGTTGTTTATGCCGCCACTGTCGGCCCTGCTGTCTGAGTTGGATGCGGAGATGCAGCAGCAGTTACAGGGGCTGGGGTTGGGAGATATACAGGGCATGTTTCAAAATTGGCTACAAGGTAAGGTTAATACTAAACCCTACTAACCTAAAGGCTTAAGAGAAATCTACCGATAACAGTGCTGAACCCCTTTTATTGATCGGGGGCGATGCAGCAGTGTTGCAATGTTCCTAGGTAACTCTTGCAACAAGCATTGTACCAATAACAGGGTAGATAGATCATGGTAATGATGAAAACATACTTTGCCTTCAGAGATCTGGGAGTAAGTTGTAGTTATGGGTTGCGTCACGGCACCTTTTTTACCATTGCCGCTTTTGGGAGCTGAAAACCCCAATGGTGTGGAGCACAAGTGACTAACGGTGGCTTATACTTTATTATTTAATCATGTTGTTGACCTTTTCCCTGCTACCTTGGGTGGTTTTAGGTGTTTTTCTGTGATAGCTCCAGCTAGATGCCCTATTGTCATTGTGCTATGGCATATCACAGAATTTGATTATATGTTGAATTTATTGATTGGTTGTTCCTCTCTTACCTTGCTGCTGCTGCTGCTGTTTGCAGACGATGTGGAGGACCAATGGGGCATTTTTGAAGGCAAGGGGAAACAAACACCTAATGGGCCCCCACCACCAGCAGCAGCAGAAGACCCTTACACGTATATGTATAACACACCGGACACACATAATGCAGAAGGAAAACAGCAGCAGCAGCAGCAGGAGGGTAAGAGGGTGAGAAAGACAGCGACTCAGCAGCCGGAGCAGCAGCAGCAGCAGGAGGAGGAGGTGGTGGTGGTGCCAGTGGGCCCTTGGGAAACGGCTGAGGCCAAGAGAGCCATTAAGACTCTAGAAAACATGGGAGCTAGGGTAAGTGCCTGGGTTCTTTGACTGCTAGGAACGATGGACCACCCAGGGTTCAGAATTGATAGGGTTTAGGATTATTAGGGTTTAGGGTTTTGGAAGTGGGTCTCGCCGTACCGCCTCGAACTGTCCCTTGTATGGTATTTGACTAAGAAGCCATTAACATTATGGGGAACATCGAACACAGGGTGCAAACCGTGTTACAAGTCCATTTTGTAAGAATAGCTCGAAGTGGCAGCTAAAGTTTGAGACGTAGCCTGAAGCATTGTTTTATCAGGTGATATGGGCTTGAACTCGTGTTTATTGCATTTAACCTTTTAGATACTTTTAGAAATATGACCCCACGTGAGGCAGCGCTGCAATCTAAGATGTAAAATGGGCCTGGGCTCAGAAATGGGCTTTGGAATCCTGGACTGGAGTCTCAATTGAAAAGGCCGCAACAGCCCCAAAGCTGCGAATGCGGATTCACATTTGAACCAGAAATGTGGACCTTGTCAAATTCAATGCTTTGATCATTAACTGCTATTGCACACTGTTTTGTAGGTTCATCTTCCAAGACCAGCCACACCTACTGTGCCAGAGGAACCCGCATCCAACCAAAAGCTTCAACCGGAGCAGCAGCAGCCAAAGCAGAAGCCAGAGCAGCCGGAGCAGCACCAGCAGCAGCAGCAGAAGTTCCAGGTTTTAGATTGGGAGCAGCTCGGCGGCTACGAAGAGCAAAAGCGCACCATTGAAGACTGCCTCCTCCTCCCACTACAACACCCAGAAATCTACGACAAAATCAGCAGCCAAACTCGGAAAGCCGGCGCCGGAAGTAGTCGGCCCCGTGCAGTTTTATTCGAGGGCCCGCCCGGGACCGGCAAAACCACGAGCGCTAGGGTTTTGTCGAGTCAGGCGGGCGTGCCGTTGGTTTATGTTCCGCTGGAGAGCTTAGGGTCGAAGTGGTATGGGGAAAGTGAGGGGAATCTGGCGAAGCTGTTTAAGGCGGCGGGGCAGCTTGGGGGGGCGATTATCTTTTTGGATGAATTGGATGCGCTGGCTACCAGTAGGGATAAGGAAATGCATGAGGTGAGGGTTTGGGGTTGTTGGAAGGGGGGGGGAGGGGGAAGGACGGGGGGCAGGGGGAAAGGAGACGCACGATGTGAGGTTGTGGGTTCTAGGGAGGTGGGGCACGGGGAGGGGGAGGGGGACCATTGAGATGGTGTTTAGGGTTGTTGGGGGTGGGGCAAGGGGGGGTGATGGGTGAATGGGGGGGGGGGGGGGTTAAGTGGCTGCACTGGCTAGGGATAAGAAAATGCATGAGGTAAGGTTTGGGGTTTATGAGGGTGGGGCAGGGGAGGGGGAAGGTGGGGTTGGGGCAGCGGAGGGGAAGAGGGAGGGGAGAATGAAGCAGCAGGAAGGCAGCAGCAGCAGCAGGAAGAGGAAGGTGAATGTCAAAGAGCAATGAGGGAGAGGGGGGGTGGGGAGGGGGGAGGGGAGGGAGATGGAAAGGGAGGGGAGCCTGAGGGCCAGGGCGGAAGGTGACGGCACACCCAGGCTCCACCAGGGAGTACCGCTGCTGCTACTACCAGGAACAAACAAACAAACAAAAGCTGTGGCTGCACCAAGGCAGCTAGGTCGAAAGTAGGGTTAGGGTTAAGGGTTGCTAGCTCCTGGTCTGCTCCTACCATTAAGGTGCTGTCGTTGCTACTGATGTTCAAGCAACAGGTCGGCCACAAAATGCTATGTTTGCTGCTTCTCGGATTGCTTGGCTCTTCCATGGACTGAATGCTGCTGCTACTGCTCCCATTACTAGTGTTGTCCACTCCTAGTGTTGTTGGTGCAGCAGGTCAGTCGCTGCACGCTAGGTGTGCTGCTATCTCAGACTTGCTTGATTAACCAGCTCAATTGCTTTTCTAAGGATTGCTGCTGCTGCTGCTGCTCCCACTAAGATATCTGTCATTGCTGGTGTTGTTGGTGCAACATGTCAGCCGTCGTATGCTAGGCGGGCTCTTATCTCAAGATGTGCTACTTAAACCGGTGTCCATTGTTTTTTGTGAGCTGCTGCTGCTGAACCCCCCGCTAAAGGAGTGCTGTCATTGCTACTGCTGTTGGTGCCACAGGCAAGCTATCTCATATCTGCTTGGATAGGCTCGGCACACATTTTACATGCCCGAGAAAAACACAGATGCACGGGAAAGGGTGATAGAGTGTTTGTGTACGGCTTAAGGGTTTACATTTGCCAGGGTACATGCGAAACCAGTTCCACTGCATGGACAGCTGCTGCTGCTGCTGCTGCTGCTCCCACTAAGGATTCTGTCATTGCTACTGCTGTTGGTGGCACAGGTCAGCCGCCGTATGTTAGGTGTGCTGCTGCGTGAGATTGATGGTTTTGAAACTGGTGGTCAACGGGCCGTATTGATAGGAGCCACAAACAGGCGCCAAGACCTGGACAGTGCACTGCTTAGCAGGTTAGTGGGGTTGCCAGGGGGTGGATACAAACAAAAACAAAAGTTCAGGGTGTAGTTTAAGGATAGTGTACCCAGACGCACATCTGTTCTGGGTTCAGAATGGCGTGGGCCTATCTATATACCGCCCCCCCCCCCCTTTGTGTAGTGTTCTCTCTCTCTCTCTGCCAGGATATTGCAGTTGCAGGGGTTTATGCTTGGGAATCTAAGGGGTTTATGGATAACTTCAGGCACCTTCAAAGTGTAGGGCAGGGCAGGGGCAGGGGCAGACAACCCATTTAAAGGTGTGGCAAGTGCAAGAGGGCTACTAGCTCGGAACAACCAAACATGCCTTCCCTTTTTTTAGCTGTCTCACTCAAGTGATCTTTCAGGGGTTTAGCAGGAAGCTTTCTTAGCAATGTGGGGGAGGGTTGAGGCTGCCTTCCCTGCTTTTAGCCGACTCTAATGATCTAACAAAAGTTGCGCTGTCGGCTCCACGCGCTGCTGCCAGGTTCGATATGTCAGTGTACTTTGGGCTGCCGGACGAGAAGTGCAGGCGCTTGATCATGCGACAGTATGCTAGGCAGCTCACTGATGATGATGTACAGCAGCTGGCGGCGGCGACGGAGGGGATGTCCGGGCGCGACTTGCGGGACTTGTGCGAGCAGACGGAGCGGCGGTGGGCGTCGAAGATAATTCGTAAGGAGGCGGATGCTGAGGGGCTTCCTGCGGTTGTGGAGTACATGGAGAGCGTGATGGAGAGGAGGAGGGGCGAGGAGAAGCGAGCTAAGTACAGGCACTTTGCTGCCGCGGCTTAAGCATCTATACCATAGGGCTTTGACTGGGGTTTAAGTATATGGAAGCCATACTTACATGAGCAGGAGCGGGCCTTCAGTTGAGATGCATGCGTTGGGAAATTGTACCATGTCTTGGTTAGCGAAGCAACGCCGGTAATAGGGTACAAGCTGTGTAGCTGTGCGCGATCTTTGAAGTGGAGGGAGCTCCCTTGCTTTACATGAATTTTGCTTGTATTTGCACTGCACTGTGGTGACGACAGAGTGTGACAAAGTGTGACGAAGACAACTGGCATCTCACCTGACGCCGTGCGAAGGTTAACCTGGGGCTTTAATCAGGAATCACGAGGTGAAAAGGGCCCTATCTGATAGAGGACGATGACGCGCTTGAATGAGCATGCTGAGTATCCAGGATTTTAAGCCTCTGCAGTTGTCTGCTAATGTGCTGCCCTGGCCGAGTACTGAATGACGAAACCCCGATGAAATGAATTGTGGTAATGCTCAAGCATGTTCATATGCTCACGTAGTGTCAGTTCTGACCTCACGACATTGCTAGCGGTGCCAGGGCAAGCTTAGTCCTAAGACCGTGCGCAATGAGCCTGCACAAGTCTGAGACCACCGTGCTTTCTAAATCAGCTCTATATGTTGTCGTCGCAATCACGTATCCCCTTTTCAGAATATGTTGGCACGTAGCACTGTGGGGAGTGCAGCTGTTCTGGCCATACCGCCTCCCCATCTTCGCCACCTTGGCTTCCGTGGAGGCAGCGTTTTACCTGCTCTGGTTCCTGCCCAGCTATCATGAGCTCAACCAAACGCCACGGGCTAGGCGCAAAGTGCCTTCAGGCAAAGACTCAGCCCGTGCTTTCCAGAAGTTCATAGACGTCTCCAAAGCGCTTCCCGATGGCATGAACGTGAACAAGTATCTATCCATATGGTTCCGCAACGCTCCATACAGCGACATCAAACGCGGGAATGTAGAGGAGTTTCTCTGCTATGGGTTCTGGTACAGGACAAGGTGCGTCTGGGGTCGGTGGGAACGAAGCGTCCTCGAACAGACCTGAGTAGCAAACTAGATGTGATTACTCCTAGCAGCAAGGGCCCTGTGGAATTGCTTGGGTATAGGGCTTAGATACTCGGGTTACCACTGGTCCCCTGTCGTGCGTACTCCCATTGACTAAGCAATGCCCATTCAGGAGTCATGTGTAAACAGCCAGGAGCAGCAGCTGCATGTGTTGTATTGTGCACTGCTGATATGCATTGCCAGCCCCTGCAAGCGGGGGATGTCTGTGCAATTCAAAATCAAGCAAACATGCCTCTTTAACTTAACAATCCTAACCCCACTATGTCTCTCTGCACTCCTGTGATACTGCAATCTGATATTTAGGGAGCAAATGGAGGCTGAGGGTTTAGCAGGGCTCATCCCAGACCTGGTGACCCGCATGGAAGACGCCTTGGACATCAAGTTCCCACCTGGTTACACCCCTGGTGTGAAGTTCCTGGACCACCTCTGGGATGAACTTCATGTGCACTACCGCCCTTTAGGGTTTTACCTAGCAACAGAGGTCCTTGGACTGATCACACGCGTGGTTATGGCAAGCTATGGCTTTACAAGGAAGGAACACGGGTAAGCGCTGGTGCAGGGTCCCATGCATGGGTTTACGGTTTAGGTCTCAGGACTTAGGGTTTAGGGTTTAGTGTTTATGTTTTAGGTTCTAGGGTTGGTCATGGTAAGCTACGGGTTGACAAGGAAAGGGCACGGGTAAGTGCTGGTGCAGGGTCCCATGCATTTGATGTAAGATCTCATTATTGAGTGAATGCTGGCTCTGGCTACGTCCTTTAGTTAGGTATCAGCTGCTTCAAAGTATCTTGACACGGGAAGGACGGAGCATGGGTAAGTGCTAGTGCCGGGTCCCATGCATTCCGAACTTTGAACTCACTACCAAAAGAAGGGCTGGCTTTGGCTTTGTCCCATCCCCTAGGAGCTACCTAGTTGGAATTTGCTCCACCCAGCAAGCAGCATGGGGCTGTACTGCTGCTGGTGCAGGAGCAGTACACAATGTGAACCAGTAGCAGCTTGTATAACAAACAAAACAAACAAAACTTTAAGGTGTGGCTGCACCAAGGCAGCTAGGTCGAAACGACAAACACACCGGGGTCAAGCCCCATTTCCCTACTCATCGGAAAAGGAAACACCACAGAAATGGCAAAAGGACCAACACAAAATCAGTAGCTACACACTCTATCAGGAGTTCAAGCCATTGGGGATCCACCATTAGCTTGCAAGCAGCAATCAGATGAGGGATGTTAGTGGCATCGTTATTTTGCATTGTAGCAGCAGCAGCAGCAGCAGCAGCTAGAAGTGTGTTAGTTATAAAAGAACATGTTAATACACTTGTGTCCTCTGCAGTTTTCACCCGGCGATTTCAGTGCCAGCCTTCGCTAACTGAGCTGCCATTATTGCTTTCTGTTGTTCAACAGGGGGATGATCTACTACACCTACTATCCCAGGGGGAAGCTGCTCAGGCGCAGCAGCAGCACCAGCAGCTTAAGCAGCAGCAGCAGTAGGGTGTCTCATCAGGCGGGTAGTCCCAGTCCTAGCCCTGGGCCTAGCCGCCGCAGCAGCAGCAGTGGAATAAGTACACCACCACCACCAGCAGCAGCAGCAGCAGGAAGAGGAGGAGGAGGAGGGTTTGGAGCATGTGCACCAGGAGGGTGGGAATGGCCCGTCCAACTACCACCACCACCACCAGCAGAAGAAGTAGGGGGTGCAGGAAAAGCAACACCAGCACTGCCAGCAGCAGCAGGATCGTTTACAGCACCAGCAGGAGCAGGAGAATCAGAAGGGGCCGTTCCACCACCGCAAACAACAGCAGCAGCATCACCAGCAGCAGCAGCAGCAGCTGACGAAGGCGGTTTAGCGGGAGCAGGCAGCATGGGCTCAGAGAACCCTTTGGATGATGTTTTAGGGTCTGGGACGCAGGAAGTGCCTATCCTGTTCCTCCATGGGGTGGGGGGTTTAGTGTTTTACGTGGAGATGATTCGGTATATCTTGGCGACGGGGCATCCGGTGATAGTGGTGGAATACAAACACGTGGGAATGAGGCTCTGGTGAGTAATTAGGGTTTAGTGGGCGGGACTGGGGTTTTACTGGGTTTCACTAGATAATGAGGCTCTGGTGGGTGCTCAGGATTTATGACTGTGGGGCTGGGGCTTTATGTGTTGCTTAAAAATAATGAGGCTCTGGTGAGTTGTTAGGGTTTAGTGGGTGGTGATGGGGTTTTAGGTGCATCAAAAGATGCCTGATGACGAATTATTAGGGTTTAGTGGATGGCCGGCTGGGGTGACAGGCTTCAGTGAGTCATTAGGGTTTACTCTGGGGGTGGGATATTGAAGCTTCTGTGGAATACTAGGGTTTAGTGGGTAGGACTGGTATGAAAGGGCTTCATTAAGTCGTTAGGGTTTACTGGGTTGTGCTTAGGTTGCAGGTGGGGATGCGAGGAGGGTAGCAAGGATAATAAGTTGTTCATATGGGTGGGACTGAGGGCTTGTGTTGGGATGCAAGGGTTTAATGATAGAGTGACCAAGTTAACAATTGTCAGCATGTGCATGTGCCCATCTCTACCTCCTTAAGATATTTAGAGCTAGGTTAGGGTTTAGTAGCATTGCCACACCCGTGTTCTGCCCTTTTGGAACCTTTGTTGGCTTGGACCAAAATATAATGGATCTAACCTATCAATTTTCTCCACCCAGCCCGGCCTCTTGTGTCAGCTGTGCACTGCTTCTGAGCAAAGGAGGAGCTCAGCCCCAGACAGTTTGCCCCCATACCAATTGTATTTCCTATTGCCCATGCAGTTCCCACATTCCATCAGTGGATGAAGTGACCTTTCAAGTGATCTCTGTCGTAGACGCAGAGGGTTGGGGATGGTATGCACTTTATTCCCCTCCATTTAACCATTATTTAGCTGAGTATCTGTTCAATCCTTGGAGCCCCAACCCTAAACCCTCCAAACCTCTGTTCCCTCCCCCATGCAGTTCCCACATTCCATCAGTGGACGAAGTGACCTCTCAAGTCATATCTGTCTTAGATGCAGAGGGTGCGGGGAAGGTGTGCGTGATGGGCCACAGCTACGGATCTTTTGTGGCGTCACGCATTGCTCAACTACATCAGAAGAGGCTCCACACATTATGTGTGATAGACCCAGTGTGTTTTGCCATGTTTATGCCATACCTGCTGTACAACTTTATATACAGACGACCAAGGCTGGAATTGCAGAGGTGGGTGGGGGCAGGGAGGGTCTCTGGGGGTGCGGGGGTTTAGAGTTTAGGGGTGCTGGGGTTTAGGGTTTACAGGTCCATGGGTTTAAGGTTTAAGGGTGCAGGGGAGTGCAGGCTGAGGCTGGAATTGCAGAGGTGGGTGGGGGAAGGGAGGGAGAGGAGAGGGGGGGGGGGGGGAGGGAGATACTGTATTGCATGGCAAGGGGGGTCAAAACCATGTACGAGCTTATGTACAGATGACCGAGGCTGGAATTGCAGAGTTGGGCGGGGGGGTGAAGGGTGGGGGGGGGGGAGGAAGGTAGTGCAGGGGCGGGTATGGGAGATTATTAGAGTCAGGAGGATTGAGTTTGTAAATTGAACCCGGGATACCGCATAGCTTTTATCCTTCCCCATCACTGCAGGCCCCTTGTGCTCCTCTGTGATCTGGTGTTGTTCTGGCCATATGGAGGACAGCAGAACGCCATATTTAGCTCCAACATATTTGCCTCCACATCGCGGCCCCCTTCTGCAGCGTAGCTGTAGTGGAAGCACCAGACCGTGTCACTCATTGCCTCAATTTCTTCCTTTGCTTACGTCTGCATCATGCAGGCCGGTTGTCGTCCTTTGTGATCTGGTGTTGTTCTCTGCCTCCCGGGACTTTCACACAGCCAAGTAGTTGTGCTTCTTTCACA
The DNA here is from genome assembly GCA_963556185.1 of Pseudopediastrum boryanum. Taxonomy (NCBI): domain Eukaryota; kingdom Viridiplantae; phylum Chlorophyta; class Chlorophyceae; order Sphaeropleales; family Hydrodictyaceae; genus Pseudopediastrum; species Pseudopediastrum boryanum. The sequence goes on along the minus strand of OY744503.1, from coordinate 1,377,928 downwards.
AACTGTTTCTCAAACTTTTTTCACAAGAACTAACATACGCTTACCTTTTTTCTCTTGCATTTGCCTGAAGACTCTGGTGCCCCCTTTCCCCTCTCCAATCGCTTCTCACAGGCCCCTGGTCCTCCTTTGTGATCTGGTGTTGTTCTTTGCCTCCCGCGAGCTCCACATCGCTGCCACCTTCTGTCGCTCCTTCTACTGGACGGACCTCAACCTTTGGCCCGAAGATATGCCTCCTGGGAGTGTGGTCATATTGAGTGGGAATGATGAGCTGTGCCCGGAGGGAGAAGTGCGCCAGATGCTGGAGATGTGTGGACATATAAAGGTGAGTGGTTGGAAGACAAGCTCCGACTATCATGGATCTAGAGTGATTTCTTGGCACAGCTCTTGTTGCGTTTTGATTGCCAATTGATTAGTTGAGAAGAGGAGGGGAAAGGTGAAGCGGTGGGGCGCAGTGAAGGTGCGGGATGTGTGAGGAGGGAGGGAGGGTGTTGTGTAGTCGTATTAAGTGGGAATGATGATTTGTGTCCAGAGGCGGAAGTGCGGCAGATGCTGGACTAACTGTGTGGACATATTAGGTGGGTGTGAAAACCTGTGATGGGAGAAGAGGTTCGAACTTGTATTCACTTGTTACACCAGTCAGTAGTCAGGGAACTAATGTGCTCGATCAATAGAACTAAAGTGCAAAGGGAAGGGAGGGAGAGAGCTCTGTGCGAGGAGTGTGTGTATTGATTTCCAGCGTGGGATTGTGGGAAGGGGAAAGGGAGGGCATCCTACCTATGCTTAATGCTGCTCATTACTGGTTGCTTCCTTCAGGTGCTCTCCAACCCACATCTCTTCCATGGGGCATTCCTCCTCGACCACACTGTGAAAGAAGTCATCATGGGCGAGGTGAAGGTCCTGCTCAGCCGCGCCGCCACCCTCGTCAACGACATCCACGGGGCGGTCGAGGATGTCGTGTCAGAGGTCGTCCGGCCGATCCTGCACCGGACGTTCACACTCCCCTCGGGTCACCGCGGCCGGCCGCATTCGTTTGTCGCTGCAAGAACGTCTTATCACGAGCCGCTTCAATCAGAGCCGTGGTTGGAGGAGCTGTCGGCGATGCGGCCTTCTCATGGCGGCTTGGAGCGGCGGTCGACGTTCCTCAGCAGCATGATCATCCGGCGCAGCTACGGCGGACGAGGCAGCGACAGCAACGATACGTACAACCACCTGAACTCATCCCGGAGTTGCGATGGCAGCTGCGATCCCAGCCGGTTGGCCAGTGCAGTCGAGCAGCCAATAACAAACAGCAACATAGGTAGCCGTTGGGATTCGTCCATGAAAAAGGGAGACGCAGGCAGCAGCGGACTTGTGAACAATGAACTGACGGATTGTGTTACGCACAGTGATGATGCTGGAGGCGAATGCAGTAGTGACGGGGACCTTGGAGGGTGGCACAAGGTGGATGTGCATGCATTCGCAGCTACTGATGCATCACATGGCGCTCTGACACCAGGAGTAACGAGAGCCGCAGGCGCCATCAAGAGTGATCAGCAGCAGCAGGACCAGCGGCGGCAAGAGGCCACATCCCTGCCACCGCGGCCGCCACAGCAGCAGCAGCAGCAGGGGCAGGAGCAGCAACAGCAGCAGCAGATACCAGCTGTGAAGGCGAGGAGGAAGCAGCTGCTGCAGGCCGTAATGCAGGGGTGGAATGCAGGGCGCCGCCGGAGCATGTCGCACAGCGCACCACCACCACCACCACCATCATCATCATCATCAACAGCAGCAGCAGCAGCTGCAGCAGTTGTGGCTGGGGCAAACGATTATGATGCCGCAAGGGAGATTAAGGACCACCAGTAGTCCTCCCCAAGAGGGCACGTCGCGCAGCACATGATGGCATCGCCATCATCATCACCATCAGCAGCAGTAGCAGTAGCAGCACCTCGAGCAGCAGCAGCATTAGCAGCACCTCGAGCAAGAGCAGTGGCGGCAGGGGGAAGTGCTGGTGGTGCGGCAGCAGCTACAGTAACGCAGGAGGTTGGACATTGTCACAGGATGCCGTGAAAGAGAGTAAGAGGGACCAGTAGGCCCCTTTTTACAGTACTCTTTATGTGGCGCTCCTCCCAGGCGCTGGAATATACCCAAATAAAGAAGTGCAGAGCACTGGGTGAGGTGGTTCTATCGTTGGGGCAGGGGCAGGGGCTTACTGACTACTGGAGGAGTGGAATGCGGCAGCAGAACTTTTGGTTGTGCAAGCCGGCTGATAATGTGATTGGGACTCATCAAGGGACGGCCATCTTGTTTGAGAACTGGTAATGAAAGAGTAGATTTGAGTGTATCTGCAGCTGGCCGCTTCCCTAGCAGTGGGCATAACACATTCATGTGTGCACTAGGGGCCTGGAGATAGTACAAACCTCACGGGGTGGTGGGAGGGAGAGAAGAGGTCTTGTATCGGCCGTCTCCAGCGTGTGATTGTGCTAAGGATTTCTGGGTGAACCCCTGGATCATACAGAGAGCCCTTACCTTTGCGCAAGACGTGAATTGGGGTGGGCTGGGCTTCCACCCAAGTGTGATGATTGTTCTTTACCTGGGCTGTAGCTTGCTGTGCTGGGAAAGGGCTGAACTGGGGCTTCCCTCTAGTTTGAGTGTGTACAGTGAGCTTTTCTGTGTAAATGCAGGCATGTTTGATTTGAGGGAGTGATTGCTGTCGGTGTAGGAGCAGACCGCTGACAGGGAGATGATGAAAGGTGATGAGACAAGGGACAGCGGGAGCAGCAGTACTGGGAGGCTGTGATGCTTACTAGACTCACTGCTTCAATTGTTCAACCACAAAAGCAGCAGCAATGGCTGCAGTGACTTGACCTTAAGTATCATGAGTGGACGCCGGGCGCTAGCCCCGCATGCGCAGGTTTAAGCAAGAGGCGGAAATAGTACACGTGGTGCGTTCCTCCCATGACCTCAAGAGTGCAATCTCATTGACTGTATACATGAAGATGTTTTTGCCACGAGGTGCACTTAGTTTCGCTGGTTGCGATTGGGGTGGAATGACAATGTGCGCTGGGTTTGCACGGGTGTGACTATTATGCTATCCGACTACATCCATTATGCATAAATGCACGTGCTTTTGCGGGTGGCCGTTCTGACAGGTCCATCTTCAAGTGGCAGTACCAATGCAAAGGTGATGCACAAGGAAATACGTGATTTCCTAATGGGATCGTTGTGCATCTCAGCAGCGACGGCTGGTTTTCTCAAAGTGGGGCAGGTATGCATGATGGTAAAATCTGCTGGGATGCTTCCATTTGGTGCATCTGGTCGGCCAGGCTTGGCGCAGCATTCCTGGTTCTTGTATGCGTTGAACAATTGGGAGGCTTTGGTGCAGTCAAGCGGTCGGTGCTAGCTCCCTGTTATTGGTATGTTGGAACTAATAATTTTGCAGAAAGGGGAAGAACAGTCGGAGGGCGCATGGACGGGATTCCAATCTGATGTTCTATTGGAGCTATGTATGCATGCGTTCGTTTCTGCTGTATCATCTTTGTGGCTGCATGCTAAGCCGTGTTGGCCAGGTTCGCCCCCACCTGCTGGGAGCTGTATGCTGTGGTACAAATTACCTCGTTCTTGATTGGTCCTCATTGACATGAGGTGTGAAAGGCCGCATTCAGGAATTGAATGGTGTCCGATCACTGTAGTGATTTGTGTGATGATGAACTGGTTGAAGTTCCCTAGATGGATACATGTTGGGTATCCCTCTCAGTTGGTGATCTGGAATCCATTGCCAATGGATCCATGGGGCCGTGTGGATCCATACGATGGTGTGTTTGGTCATTTCGACCTAGCAGCCGTTTGCGGTTGCCACACCTTACATGTTTGTTTCGTACCGTGGGTAATGGACCGAGCTTGAATTCATCACCGGACTGGTGTTACTGCTTGTTGGTGGTGCATGACTGATTGCTAGGGAGAAGGCACGTTGCAGGCTACTGGTAAGCTTCCAGGTCGCAACTGCAAGGCGAAAGGGCGTTCAAACCACGGCGACTGTAACTTGAACAACTCAACTGGAACTTGAGTTGAGTGAGAGGTGACGCCACAGTGACGAATCGATACGCCCTGGGCAATGTGATCTGCAGCAGCATCAGAAACATACCACTGCTTGGCTTAGATGAGGCTATGCTCCTGTAAGGCCTTTTGGATTGTGGCTCCCTCGCAAGCATGATTACTGACGCATGGTGACCCGCAGTCCAAGGATACCCCACCGACACATACCACTCTGAAATGCCCCGAAGGACTTGGTCTGCAATATAACGTAGGAGCTTAACTGTGTGCCAGGAAAGGGGCTAGCGTAGGAGTATGTTGAGCAGTCAAGGGGCCTACCTCTGAAAATCCCGTTTCCTCAATACAGAGCGTACCCTCCGCTGCCGGTCTCTCTTGAACCCCAAACACCCACATAGGATCCAGTGCTCGCGTGTGCAGTGCAGCTCAGCAGATGATTTAGACAGAAGCTCGAAGCACGGGGCAACCGCACCACTAGCCTCTGAGCCCCGTGACCCAACACGTCCCTTGGGTTTGGCTGCATTCAAAGCCGCAGCAGAGCTCAGAGCAAAGAGCCTGCATAAGTCTGCATCAAGCCGCAGCAATGTACCAGTAGGATCTAAGCCTGCATGGAGATATCGCTTCAGTGGCCGCGTGCAACGGGATGAAGAATATGGCGCACTGTACTTAGATGTAAGCAGACGGGTGTTTGTACGTTTAGCTGCCTTTTCAGTATAGCTTGGAAAGTCAACCTTACCCATGCTGCCTATTAGGGTTTAGGATAGGCTTATACAAGCCTAAACCGTAAAGCCTAAACCAATGCTGCCTACTACACGCAACATTGACAAAACAAGCAACTATGTGTGCATGCTGCCAATCGTGAGTGGACTACAACCTGGAACAGACCACCTGGTGCTGGTCCAGTTCTAAAAACTGCCCAGATTGCCAAGGCTCTAATACAGCTTCTCAACTGGATCCTTGCAACAGGTTTCATTGAGGCATCTTAGTATCCGCAGACAAACAAACAAACATAGGTGTGGCAGCCACAAGAGGGCTGCTAGGTCAAACTGACCAAACGCACCATTGGATGGATCCCAAACCATTGGATTCCACACCAAGAACCAAGAATGAGACCCAAACATGTATCCATGTAGGGCACTTCAACAAGTTCATCATCAGACAATTTACCACAATGATCAGACTCTGAATCAAACATATCTAATTACTGACCTTGTGGAAGCAAGATATATGGTAAGTCCATAACATGAGTGCCACCAGACTGGTGACATGCCAACAGGCATTAACGCAGACGGCCACAAACGACCGATTACGTTTTGCATGCACGTGCCTGAGCGCCATGTGTATGCCTTTGTGCCCCATGTGCAGGTTCATGCCAAAAGAACAAAAGACTACAGTGGGCAGGAAAGGGAAGAAGAAGTGAAGGAACGTGATACAGTGAAGCAGCTCAGAGATAGTGCAGGGAGGCGCTTTGATGGGGTTAATGAGGGGGCATTGGTGCACCTTTATGGCTATTTCCCGAGGCCTGATGGAGGCGCATGGACTTTCAGGTAAAGTGCTAGTTGCTTTTCCCTCGGCCCTTGCTCAGTAAGCGCAGAAAGCAAAGGAGGCTGGCAGGCCGTAGCAGGGACATGTAGCGTTCTCATTACCATGGCCCAGGCTGTCTGTGGAGCGATAGGACAAATGGCTGATGGTACACGCAGTGGTACAATACATGGAAATGGCTATAACATTGCAATCGTAGGTGTCTGTGGCTAGGTATGGGACATATCCATGAAGTGTGGCATTGGCTGATTCAAGGGTGCATGCCAAGCTTACCCCTGTTGCCAAGAGACCTTCCAAGGGTGAACATGTACCTGATTTTGACATCCCGGGGACATATCTGCTATTGCGTGAGCTCTCCTGTGGCTTGTGGTGCCCTGCAGAAATATTGAATGCAGCTTTAAAACAATTGCTTCTGCCTCTGGCACTAATACAGTGGATTGGCGAGCGCCCTCTCAATGGGTTCTGGCTCTCTATCCCTACGGTTTAGTACTGCGTCCTACTGCTTTGCTTTTTCGGAATTTACTCGCCCCACCCCATTAAGGAACTAGTTGGAGTCATGGTTGGGTGCTGCAGGGGCAGAGGGCTGTGCAGTGGTCTCTCTTAACAAGGGCATCTTGTGCCAGGGTTGGTATTAATGCGTTAGTATCCCCTTGCTGCCCGAAGGCACACTGAGTGCTTGGTGTCTTGGTGCAGGGTGGTGCACTTTGAAGTGATGTCTGAAGATGAAGAAGCTCATCAAGCCCTGGTCAAGTACCTGTCTTCCCTTCCGGGCATTGGAGGGTAAGGGCTTAGGGTTTAGGGTATGGGGTCTTGATATCTGAGCTCCTTCCGGGCATTGGAAGGTAAGGGCTTAGGGTGTTGATATCTGAGCTCCTTCCGGGCATTGGAGGGTAAGGGCTTAGGGTTTAGGGTATAGGGTATAGGGTATTGGTATCTGGGTAGCTGAGGCTGAGGGTTCAGGGTTTTTTGTATCTGTCTGAGGTCCTTCCACGCGTTGGGAGGTAAGGAGTTTAGGGCTTAGGGTCTTGTATCTGTCTGAGCCCCTTCCGGGCATTGGAAGCTAAGTGCTGTTGCTCTAGCCCTTGGTGTCTTGCTCTGAAGGGCCTTCATAATCATCACTACCCTCATAATGAGCTGTAATTCTGTTAGGGTCTGCATCACAGCCAGAGTTAATAAATCTTTAGAACATCCTTGAGGGTTTTATCGCCTCTGCTACAGCTTACAGAAGTTGTAATACTTATTCCTCTTGCCTCTCTCTTTCTGGAGGGCCAGCAATGCAAAAGAGATTGTAACTTCTTGGTGGGCTTCTGGGAGGGGGGGCTCAAACACATCGCTGAGCCTCCACTGTGCTGCAGGAGCTAGAAAACTTTGCCAAACTGGTACAGGGATGGAGGTAGTAAAAGTCTTTGCACGCCTATTTGATCTCAAGCTGCCACCATGCCACCCATTTTGCACCTGCAGGGCTCGTGCTGAAAACCTGATCAAGAGCTTGGGGGATACCAACGGGGTGATAAAGAAATTAAGCACGCCTCGGAGCAAAAGAGCGGATGTGGTGGAAGAGCTTGCTGAGATGCGTGGCATCACGCAGGCATTAGCAGAGGAGATTCTGGAGGAATGGGCCAAGACAAAGGGTGAGGCTTGCTGAGGCTGCATGAGGAACTAAATGTCTACTGCAATTTTTGGTGGATGCATACTGAAGCATCGACGCCTGGTTGTAACGTGCGGACATTCGTCTGCAGGACATGTATGTGCTTCATGTTGGGTGTTATTACCTGGTCCAGTTAAGGAGTAGCTAATATTGCAGAATCTGCAACATTGGCAGACGCAGAAATGCAGACATGTAACAGGTCATCTTTACAGGCATCGCAGAATGCTCAGATGATGTCGTGATGTATCAGGCATGTAATGGAAATGTGCAGGCACTTAGTAACAGTTTGAGGGTTAAAAATCCTGTTTGCTTTTTCAAACCCCGAAAAACTTCACAAAAACAAAACAAGGAAACAACTCCTCTGCCTGCAACGTGCAATTGATCATGCATTGCACTTGTTAAGGAGCACTTGGCATGACTTGTAATTTGGTTGAAGTCACCTCACAGCAAGAAAGGGCTGATTAACAGCAATGTATAGACTGGGCTCTATTGTTTGGTGCCTCACAGCCTTTTGCTTAACAAATGAGCACACCCTGTTTGACCGGCTTGCAGAGAAAGTCCATCGGGCCTTTATCTTCCTTTTGAGGTGTGGACTCAAATGGAGACATGCAGAAGCATTGGTAAAGAGGTACCGGGATAAGGCGGAGCAAGAAGTGAGACGGGACCCGTACACTTCCCTGCTTGCACTGTCCGGCGCCTCTTGGGCTGACGCTGAGGCGGTAGGTTTCTAGGCCTCTGAATGTCTTGGAGTGATGTCAATCAAAATGTAAGACCAGCTATGCCAATGGCCAAACAACCCAGACCATAGCACAAGGCTCCTGATCACCATCACAAAGCCACACAACCGATGATGGACTTGCCCATGCCTCTTGCCGTGCACGTTGCAAGGTCTCGACCCAAAAGCAGTGGTGCAAATAGTGATTCGTGTTCCTTTAGGTTGTACTCAGAGAGGGGTCTTGTTGCAGCATGGGCGACCATGGTCGGGATGGAGGCCATGTCTTACCTTGGCATGTGTTCGGAATCAGGGAGGGTCCTACTGTACCGCTTGCTTTTCGTTGTGCTTGCATGCGGCTACTCCTCTACACAGACTTCATGGGGTGATGGGGGTGATGACCCAGCCAATTGGCATCTTGTTTAAAATGAAGTCCTCGATTGTCAACCACATGCCTCTAAAACGAAGTATCACTTGAGCTGTCAGACTGACGTCCATAGTACTACTGATTACTGCCTAGTTACTCTTCATTACTAGCCATATGATTGGTCTGATGAGCAGGTCATACAAGGCACTTTTCCCCTGATGAAGCTTTGGAATTGTACTCACTGCCCGGTTGGTTCGAATCTTACCGGTTAGTTTGCCGATTGGTGCTAGCATTTTGCTTTCCGCTGTTCCAGCATTGGTGGTGAACCTTGGGCTCCTTCATCTATGCTGCATCATTCATGCAATGATGCAAGCCCAACATGACATCTTAGAACCGTGCTACCATTTATGCAGGTAGCTGCAAAGCTTGGAATGGCGCCAGGTTTGCCTAGTCGTGGGCAGGCTGCTCTGCATACGGCACTGGAGAAACAGGACCGCAAGGAACGTCACATGTTTACGCACTGGGCTGAATTGCGAACAGGTACTGTACAGCCTCTTCAGCGGTGCTTCTTTGTGGGCACCCTTACACCAGTGCGTTCATCATGGTTCTGCAGTGACCATGCTAGTGCTGAACGGTGCATTTGTCAGAAGTTGTGACATACTGCTTGCGTTCCTTAGAGATGGGTGTCATTATTGCTGATGTCAGATGCATTGGCAGTTCTTGCACTTGCTACCGATTCTCTGTGGAATGAAGGCACGTGTGCTGCATGATCTTGGGTGACCTCTTGACCTGGCTGGTTCAACACAGCCGGATTTTGCATTGTGATTGAAAGCGGCAAGCTACTGAGTGCTTGTGTTTGTGATGATCCCAAAAGAATGCAATGCAACAGTTGACGGCGCGCATGCAAACATGAGCTTAATTTGTATCGCTTGCTAGCCCAGCTTTAGGGAGGGTTAATCTACGGAGTATAGATATCTGACTGGTACTGGTATTATGTGTTGCTTTGCTGCAGCGGCAGAGCAGCACCTTAAACCCTAAACCCTAAAGCAAACCTAAACCCTAAAGCCTAAGCTGTGCTGCTTTGCTGCAGCGGCAGAAGAGCTCATGGAAAAGGGTGGAAGACCATGGCCTGCAGATGCTATGGACCTCAGGGATATAGCACAGAATGCTCGAAAGCAGAAGGAGCTCGTCATACTGTGGGATGAGGCAGAGGAGGTAGCTCGGGGCAAACGGCCAGCTTATAGTGTCCATTACCACCATCATCATGAGATGCAGCTACTGACAGAGCATGTGGTGGATGTAACAGGCAGCCACTGGCCACATGATGCCAGGTGAGGCTTTCGTTGAGTAACCTAGAAAGGAGATGCAAGCACGTGGTAGAGGAGGGCCTGAGGGCATCAGGGCCCGAGGGCATGTAGGAATTAGGCCCTGAGTGCATCAAGGCATGTGGGCATCAGGGCCCGAGGGCATGTAGGAATTAGGCCCTGAGTGCATCAAGGCATGTGGGCATCAGGGCCCGAGGGCATGTAGGAATTAGGCCCTGAGTGCATCAAGGCATGTGGGCATCAGGGCCCGAGGGCATGTAGGAATTAGGCCCTGAGTGCATCAAGGCATGTGGGCATCAGGGCCCGAGGGCATGTAGGAATTAGGCCCTGAGTGCATCAAGGCATGTGGGCATGGGGGCATCTGGGCATTTGGGCATGAGGCCCTGAGGGCATGTCGGGCATGTGGGCATAGGGCATGAGGGCCTATTTGACAGCATGTGGGCATGAGAGCTTGAGGGCTTGTCGCGGCCTCAGGGCATGTGGGCATCAGGGCCTGAAGGCCCGAGGGCATGTGGGTCTATGGGCATGTGGGCGTGAGGGCATGTGGGCATCAAGGCCTGAGGGCATGTGGGCATCAGGGCATGTGGGCCTGAGGGCATGTGGACATGAGGGCGTGTGGACATGAGGGCGTGTGGGCAAGAGCGTCTCAGGAAATGCTGCCACATGATACTGGCTTGCTTGGCCTTTGGGCAAGGCCCCATCCACGCTTCGCTTACATGCCTCCCGACCTCCAGATGGCCGCGCTGTCCACAACACTCCATATGGTGAAGGGGATGATTACTTCTGGGCGCATGGGGGCATGGTACACCCCCTTGCCCCAACAAAGAACAACCCTTTGTTGATTTGTTGATAGCAAGACATAAAGTAATCCCATCCAAAGTTTAATATTTTTGTTACAAACAAATCATGCACAGATATTTTCTAATTAATGGTGTTGTATTGGTAGTGTTATGGCCTAGAGTGTTAGCCTTGCAATCTCTGCAAAGCCCAGGGGGGATGTGGCAATGACGTGATGGGGAATTATGGCTTGAGGCAACTGCCTAGAGTTTGGTCACCAGCCGGTATCCAGCCCACCGCCTACAGACTGGTCATGGATGAGATTTTGCTGTTGACAACTAAGCCTCTCTAACCTCCCGCACTGGTTGTGCTTCTACTAGGGTGCAATTGTGCTCTGTATAGACACTGGCACTGAATTCATTGCCATGTGTGTTTGGTTGCATTTGCAGGTGCATGTTAGCGAGATCCTATACGGCTGAGACCCTCCTGCTTTACAAAGTGCTGGAGTTGCTGCAGCTATCGCAGGGAACGGGTGAAGTGCAGTTTCTTGAACGCTTGAACAACTGGATTGCAGAGGAGGAGGTGCGTGAGGGGCTTCAGGATGCGTCTCAACCTTTCATGGATTATAATGGCTCATTTCGGTTCTGTTAGTGTTCTCTCATATCTAGAAGTGCAGCGCCTACCTTCCTAAGCACATATGCTCGGCTGGGGCTAATGAAGAATCTGCTACTGACCATGTGGCAGTAGGCTCTATGTTTTAGGGTTTACCCTAAAGTTTGCCCTAAACCCCAAATCTGCTATTGCTACGCAGGCATTACTGCATTCCGTTTCATCTGAAGGTTTGAATGATTCTGTCTCAGAGGCTTTTCCTTGTCTGCTTGGGTCAGTTCAACCTCACTGAGCAACCCTCTTCCGGGAGTCTCTGCACCAGCACTCAGCCACCATTATTGCATTGTTTTTGTCTCTAGTGAGGTTTTATGGGCATGGGGTTTCCCTATTGCTCAGGGATGCCGAGAGACCTTGTACACACATAGTGCTGTAAGGCAGTGCATGATGCGATGAACCCATCCTTTGTACACCTTCTGTCTGCATTTGTCAATCATTTGTCAATCATTTGTCAATCATTTGTCAATCATTCCAACACAACACAAGACCAGCTACGCCAATAGACTGACAAACCCAGGAAGTAAACACTATGCTCCTAATCACAATCATGAAGCCACACAACCAATGATGATTTGCTTACACACTGAGGCAAGATGCAACTTGTGCACAAAACTCGTGTACGATTGATGCTGTAGATGAGGTAGCCATGTTTGTCAAATGCACCCTCTCTCTGGGTGGGAAGCATTCCTGTTACTGGTCCTCTCATTTAATCCTCTGATAAGTTCTCTGATTAGTTCTCTGATATCTCTCTGATTAGTCGTCTGGTCAGTCCTCTGATTAGTCCTCCAATAAATTGTTTAATTAGTCCTCTGATAATTACTCTGATTCGTCCTCTGATTGGTCTGTTGACAAGTCTGCTTGAGCGGTTTGCCGCTGGCCTACTGAGATAGATTTCCAGCAGCTGATCTTGTCTTGTTCCCTGTCATCTTCACCAGAGACTGTCTGGCAAATGTTTTACGGAGCGTCAGAAGGCAGCCATTGTGATGGCCATGATAGCACCTATCTGTCTTATCACTGGGGGACCTGGGTCTGGCAAGACGTTTGTGACCAGCTACATAGTGAAGGCATGGAAGAAGGAACTAGCTGATCACAAAGACAAAGGCTCCATGGGGGGTTCTGTGGCGTTATGCGCTCCTACAGGTATGGACGGTACAATTAGTCTGCGCTCCTACAGGTATGGACGGTAGAATTAGTTTTCACACCTGAAAGCACAGTGGCAAAATATGAAGGTATCACTATCCCATGCAATATAAGCAACTGGTCAAGATATAGCCTGCAGCTACCTGTGGGCGTCGATATCTGCCTTTTCTCAATCTGTGTTGGTGGCACAACATACAGCGTTTGCAAAGGAATAATGCCATGTTTGACTCATTAGCGAAGTGTCTGTTCAGCTCATAGCATAGGTCCAGTTTTTTGAAGTTAGCGTCAAAGAGGGTCACGTCGAGTGCTTGCAGCATTTTTGACTTTCGAGCATGTCAACTTTGGACTATTGCGGGACCAAAGTTCAGGGCCGATCATGGTAGGGGCTTTGATAGCTCCAAATGTGTGATGCTGGGGCGCTTTTGCGGACCCCTGATCCCCTATGCCATAGGTCATGACTGACTTGCGTCTTCAAGTCCTTTCTGACGGAGATTTCAAATCCCATGCGCTCGGCAAAGCCTGACATCATACATCACTGTGGTACTGTGCATTCCTGTGACATCATACATCACTGTGGTACTGTGCATTCCTGTGACAGGCAGGGCAGCTAACCGCCTTGAGGAAGTGACCGGGGAAGAGAGCCAGACCATTCACAGACTGCTGGGCAGTGCACCCCTGCACGTCCTAAGAGCCAAGTATGAGAAAAGGAGGAAGGGACAACGGCGAAGCTCATATAGCGGGGCGTCTCAGACCAGCGAGGGAGACGGTGACAGGACTGAAATAGAAGAGGAGTGGTGGGAGGAGCAGGAGGAAGCAAATAGGCGGGAAGATTTTGGGTCAGGAGGGGCAGAAGATGTGAAGGAGAACTTGCGATGGGGGTGGGAGTTCAATGCAGAGAGGCCTTTGGGCCCTAAGCATGTACTGGCAGATGAAACCAGCATGGTGGACGTACAGCTGGCGCACAAGTTCTTTAGAGCAGTAAGGTGGGCCTAAGGTGCAAGCTGGGAAGAGCCCACAAATGCCTTACTTCCAGAAGTCAGCAATGGTTCCTGAAGTGATGGTGGTGGGTTTGCAACTGCTTGTCATCTTGATTTTGTATTTGGAAGTGCTGTGCACATGGTACAGGCATGGTGAGCTGGGCGAACATGCCTTTTTCCAAAGCGGACAGCGGAGGATATGCTCACTTGGTCTCGGGTACGTTGCACTCTCTGTTTGGTCGACATTCCTATGCGGAGCAGCGCTTTTCAATTGAGAGGACAAGTATTAGAATTGGAGCCTCAGCAGGTCACGGATAAGGTTGATAGGTTGGGCCTGTGGCGTCCTCGATGTTTCTTTTCTGATAGTGAGCTGCTTCCCAGACCATCCCAGAGCTGCGGTTGACGTTTCCATGCGGTTCTGGATCTTCCCATGTTGCATTCTTCTGTTGTTACTCACCTCAGCTTATGATCCTCTCTTTGCTTGTCTGATGTTGCCCCCGCTGCAGCCCCTGGCCTTATGCCCCAGCACTCATTCTGCCCACCCTTGTTGCTATACTCCATCTGAGCAGCAGGATGGTGGAAGGCAGCTACTGGTTTTAGGAAGTCCGCTGTTTCTGCATACGTTTTGCATCTTTCTTCCAGTACAATGCACTGAGCCCTAATATCTAACCCTATCAATTGTGTTCCCGCAGGTCAGATGGCCATCTGGTGTTGGTGGGTGATTCTGATCAGTTGCCACCCGTGAAAGCAGGTAGCCCTCTACGGGCCTTGATAGGCAGCGGCCTCATACCCCGAGTGCATCTAGACGAGGTGTTCCGACAGCAGGAGGGCAGTGGCATTGTAGCAGCAGCGCAGGAATTCAACAAAGGTACGTCCGCATGCCATGCTGAGGGAAGCTGTCATGCCATATGTAGTGCAGTGGATGAGATGCTGACCCAGCTGAGGTCCCAAATCACAATACAGTGCACGAGGCGGGCTCTCCTGCACTGACTTGTCGCTCCCTGTTTCTTTACGTGGGCTGGGACTGCAGGGGGGGCTCTGGCGTAGCTCTTCTTGTTCTTCTCTTGTTCAACGGAACAACAGGGTCACATTTGTGTGCTCAGACTTGCTAGTCATATAGGTTTGGCAGCCGGTGTATTCCATGAGCTGGCCAATGACTCCTTGACCCTTGACTACATCAATGTCTGAAGGCAGTCATAGGTATCACACACACATGGTGCTTTCGACTGCTGATCCTAGATCAGTGTTCTCATGGAAGGATGTACATGTAGAGAATAGGAAGCTCCAAATTAAACAGCAATGCTCGTGAAGAGCACACTCGTACTGCCATATGGACTGCAAGTGCGGGTGGAGGATGTTCGCGCGAGCTCGGCCGTTTTGTTTGATTGGCTTATCATAGGATCACCCCCACAAAAAGATGTCTACCACGCCCCCAAAACGCAACACAATGCACCTCACAAACCAAGAGTTAAACATAGTTTTTTTGTGTTGCCGGTATCTACTTTGTAGGGCTAGGCATGATCACCTTGCATGCCATCAGCTTCATTTGGGTGGACTTGGACTAAAGGGGGAACAAGTGCGAGCTGGGAAAGAGCCCTATGCCCCGCAAGAGCCACATTTTGCAATAACTTGTTATGTTCTCGTTCCATCCCTTCTTCATGGCCCAACAAGTCACAACATACTCAGTGGCTACGGGAGTTGCTAGGTCTCGTCATATCCACCTGCTGATCGACTGCCGACTTGAGTAGCGGATTTTGCGTTTCTGCTTGATTGATCATCTACATCTGCTTGATTGATCATCTACATCTGCTTGATTGATCATCTACATCTGCATGATTGATCATCTACATCTGCTTGATTGATCATCTACATCTGCAAGGTCCTGATTGTCTGTTCTCTACCAGGCAAGGAGCCCAACCTCCAAGTTTGGAAATTACCTGATGCCAGCGACACAGAAGAGACGACCAGCAGGATCAAGCAGCATATACAGCAGCTGCTTGCTGAATCTCACCCATCTTTACCTTTAACCAGTTCTGAGACACCCCTACAAGGCGATGAGTCACCAGCAGCTAGTGTTGATCCTCCTGCGCGTTACCAGTCTGATGCGGTGTGGGTGCAACTTAACCATTGGTGCACTGCTGAGGATGCAAAGCAGGCTGTGATGGCTGTTGTTGAGCATCTGAAAGAGTGTGAGGGTTCAACGGGAGAGTGGGAACTGGGTAAGCTGCAGGTGAGAGGAGGAGGGAAGGTGGCCACGGTCCTCTCCTTGTGCTGACGACCCTCTCCTGGCTGTAGCGAAGAGCCCCGCAGCTGGTTGCATGTCAACGCTAAGCGTCCGACACCAGCCCCGCATTCACATCAGCTTACAATCCATCCAGTAACCAAACCCGACAAGCTAACTCTATGCACCATCTGTTAATGTTGAAGAGCTAAGCATAGGGTTCCTCTCCTTGTTAGCCAGCTCATGTTGAGAGCTAGCATTTGTTACCCGGCTGCCCAGATTTGCAGCTTGTTCAACGCTCATAATGATTATGAGGGTGCAAGATTACAGATTACAGATTACAAAGTGGCCCCACAAAGGGGGCGCCCGTAACGGAGCCAAACTAGGCTCCATGGGCATCATACACCATGCCAGACTCATCAATATAATCATCATAGTCAGACGAAAACGTATCAATTTGATAACCAACCAGACCTAGCTCCTCTAAGAGGATGCAAGCTAAGAGGATGTAGGTCTGATTGATAGGGGTGGAAACACATTACCGGCCCTATTCCTACTGCTGTCACCATCCTTCACAATGTAAGAAGTGAGACAAACGGGAGCTTTGGTACGCTTACGTGAATCCCCTTGCTGATGCTCTGGTGCAAGCCCACAACACTGATGGTTGTGAGGGTCGCCTAAACCCCACAACACTGATGGTTGTGAGGGTCGCCTAAACCCCACAACACTGATGGTTGTGAGGGTCGCCTAAACCCCACAACACTGATGGTTGTGAGGGTCGCCTAAACCCCACAACACTGATGGTTGTGAGGGTCGCCTAAACCCCACAACACTGATGGTTGTGAGGGTCGCCTAAACCCCACAACACTGATGGTTGTGAGGGTCGCCTAAACCCCACAACACTGATGGTTGTGAGGGTCGCCTAAACCCCACGTCTGCCTAAATCACATGTCTGTCTCTAAGGATTTGCAGTGTGTGTCGGGTCTGAACTCGGTGACCCAGATCAAACCCTGGGTGCAGCGCGCATGAATGAATGATCGAGGGAAGGATGATCAAGGCATGTTGCAGCCTGGACAACTAAAAAGGGGCCCACCTCAGCATGCAGGATTTTTCAATGCTGGTCCCATTGCTGCAGATCTGTAACGACATCACTGCATCACACGGAGCCGAACACTGCCCTGCCAGCTTTTCTGTGACCACTTTCTCATCCTAGCAGACATCTTATCTCGTTTATTCTCTGTACTCTAGGTGTTATCACCCACTTGGAAGACAGCTTGTGGTGTGACGCATCTCAACAGGGAGCTCCAACCCATCTGCAACCCTGACAGGGGGCAGCTGCAGGTGGGGGTCGGAGGCAAGAAGGACAAGCCTGGCGTGTGGTTCCGTTTGGGCGATGCAGTGATGCAAACAAGGAAGTACTACCTGAAGGAAGTGTTCAATGGTAAGCGGTTGTGCTTCTGCTGCAGCTGCTAGGCATGAAATGGAGCGATAGCTAAGGCAGGCTACGGGAAGTTGTTGCCTGGTTGCATGTTGCCTAGCAGTATAGTGTAAGACAGCAACTCAGTGAAGCGCAAGATGGGTTTCATATAGGACGGTGGTATGGCATGGCTTGGGGATGGGGTGTTTAGCCTAGCCCATTGACATACTAGAGGTGGTAGGGAAGAGGCAGTGTCTCTCTGTTGTTTCTCGTAACAAGGGAATAGCGTGGGTGGTGCAGAAGGGTGGTGTTGGGGGGTGTATGAGGCGACATTGGTGATGTGCGTGGGAACCGTAACACCTCACCCATATGCAGTTGTAGGGTAACTTTGCCTTTAAGAAGGGTTGTGCCTATTGCCTTGATTGCGATTCCAGGGGCAGGGTACATATCCTTTGATTAACTAGCACAATGTGGAATGCCTATGGTTACACATCTATCTTGTGGATGCTAGCACTTGGAGCCCCTGTTAGGGTGCGCAGTCGTTGAGGTCAGGTGCTGTTGTTTTCCCTTATACTTCCCTAAAGCACATTACTTCTTGCCGTCTGGCCAGAAGGCTATGGTATCAATCACTGCAGTCTGCCTATAGCGATGCATGTAGCTATACATAGCCTCCAAAACCTTATGTATAGGGGACGCTAGGTTTAAAAAGGTTTGTTATGTAGCGAGGCATGTAGCTATTATAACCTCCTGCTACACTACCCATTTATCTGTTACAAGAATAAACATTTGACTAACCATTCTTTCATTATCATTTGTTTTTACATCCTGTTGCACCTCATGTTTAGGCATATATTGTCATACATGTCGAAGTTTACCCGTATTCTGTTCCACCTCGCGGTTCTTTGTTACAGCTTGAGGTGCGGGGCCTATGGCACTTATTGCTATGGCATATCATGAAAATGTAATAAAAATACATCATGTTGCAGGTGACCAGGGCCGCATTGTAGGCATGCTCACAGCTCCGGAGGAGAGGATCTACCAAAAGTACAAGTCCACGCCCCGCAAACAACAGCAAGCAAGGGAGGAGCAACTAGTAGCTACAGATTCTGCTTTAGAGGACAGCAACCAAGAGGAGCAGGAGGACGAGGGAGACGCTGGTGTTATGGAGACGGAGTCTGTCCAGTGCAAGCAACTCCTAGAGCAGCTGCAAGACAGGATGTACCAGGAGCAGCAGCAGAAGCGCATTAAGCAAGGAGCAGCAGAAGTTGTGTCTGTGATGGGGGCATACCCCCCACGGCCAGGGAGTGGGAAGAAGCAGCACCTCGTCATGTACCCCTTGTTAGATCTTGGGAACAAGTTGATCCATTGCTATGCAACCACTGTACATAAGGTAGGTGAGCACATCCTACTCAGAGCCTAGTTTAGGGTTTAGGGTTTAGGGTTTAGGGTTTAGGAGCCAGTAAGCTTTGTTTACAAGGCTCTCAATTTCTTTTTTTACCTACGAGTAACTGAAAGAGCAATGTTTTTTGTTTGCTTCAGTCTTATAGATGTGGGGCCTATGGCACTTGTTCTATGGCATAATATGAAATGTAGTGTAATGATAATTCTAGTAGTAGGACTTGCTGCGCAGAGCATCTGGGGAAGGGAAGCTCTGCATGTACCAGTAAGCTAGCTGTCGCTTCTAGAACTTGCTTTAGTTGAGCTTGTAGTGCTATCAAGTAGAAGCCTCGGGCCCTTGACATGATTTGTTACTAGCATGTTTTTTTAATGGCTTTTGAAATCATGCAGGATTGGCATAAGGGGAACATGGTCCTTTAGATTAATGAAGTGTAAGTCAGGCACAGTGGCAGCTCAGGTGCAGTTGCGTGTCTAAAGTCACGGCAAGGCTCAGTTGGGTGGTGATATCCAGTCTCAGCAGTACCCGGGGATGCGCTTTAGCTCTTGGAGGGATTAAGTTGCAGGCTGTCAAAGCCTTTTTTATGCCCCAGTAAGACATGAACCCTGCAGCGTCACCGGGCCCTGCTCCCTTCAGCCCCCGCTTCTTTCCGGGACGGCCGAAGGCCCCTTGATTTGTAATCGAGCCTCTTGTTCTATCTTATTCTCATTTGGTTGCGGTTTAGACATGCATGATGTTTGGATGAGCCTACTCACTGCTTGGATGTATGTTGCCGCACAACTGACCAGGTGGGCAAGACGTGCCAAACAATACTTGTACTCTGTCTTTTTGAGGCCCATGTCCTGCTCCTTGTCTCTCAAGACCTAGTTTTTCTGCCGTGTAGGCCCAAGGTGCCGAATACAACCAGGTGGTGATTGGGCTGCATCATCACATGGCGCCCCAGGTGTTGAACCGCTGCCTGCTGTACACCGCTGCCTCACGTCCGAAGCAGTTGCTCATCATTGTGAGCACTGCTGAGGCACTACGGACAGCAAGACAGACGCTCCCTCCTGTGTACAGAGAGGGGCTTAAGGAGCGGCTGCAGGCGGAAGCCCAAAGGTTGGGTGTAACCCGAGTGACACCTGCAAAGAGTGTCGAGGAGGTCCTGGGGGCTTTGGCACTAGTGACACCAGCAGAGGGTTCTATAGGGGTTGAGGAGGTGATAGTGGGCTCTGACGAGGAGGCTGGGAGCGAGCAATTGGGGAGCACGGTTGAGATGTTGGACCGGCTGGTAGCAGCAGAGGGTGCTGGTGTGGCTGACAGTGGTGCCAGCCCAAAGCGGCGAATGCACAAGGATGGATATTCAGATGCTGCTGTGGTGGCACATTTGTTGCCGGGTCATATCCACCTGGGGGAGGAGGAAGGAGGGACCCGAATGGAGGAGGAGACAGTATTGCCAGCTAATGCAGCAGCAGGGGCAAGGGCTTCTAAGGAATCAGCAGCAGCAGCAGCAGGGGCAAGGGGTTCAAGGGAAACAGCAGCAGCAGCACCGGCAAGGGCTTCTAAGGCAGCAGCAGCAGGAGCAGCAAGGGAATTTAGGGAAACAGCAGCAGCGGTACCGGCAACGCCGTCTACAGCACCAGCAGCAGCAGCAAAGGCTTCTAGGGCAGCACCAGCAGGGGCAGGTGAAGGCAGTCTGGCTGTTGTGCCAGCAGCAGATAGCATGAGGAATGTTGAAGGGACAGGGGAACTACCGTCAGGGCTGGCAGCAGAATCAGCAGGAGGACGCAAGCGAAGGAGTGGACGCAGGGGCACGGTGGTCAGGGGCACAGCTATGGCAGTAGTAGCAGATGCATACCAGAGTGAGGGAAAGCGGGGCAGGGCCAGAAAGAAAAAGGATTCAGAAGCACCAAAAGGAGCAACCGCTGCAGCAGGTGCAACAGGGGCCGCAGCAGGGTTGAGAGCAGCAGCAGCAGCACCAGCAGCAGAGGCAAGAGAGGGCGGGGTTAATGAGGACAAGCGACGAAGAGGGAGGCCACAGAAAAAACAGGTAAGGGGAGGAAGCTGCACGAGAAACCTACCTGCAAGGTGCCCAACATGGGGAAGTGACCATTGGAGCTTCTTAGCTGTATCTAGGGGTTTCGCTACATTCCTCCCCCTCGTGGAGCACATTCGGAAAGGCATGCATTAGGCTGAGGCCATGAACGAACAGTATTAACGTCTGCTGGTTAGATTCTGCACCTTTTTTTTAGGACCGTAGTTAGATCTAACTGCTGGTTAGATTCTGCACTGCCGTGGCCTCTGACTTGCCAGGCAGCCCACAATGCTAGTAGCTTATGAGTGTGTCACCTGTACCCGCGACCTCTAGTTTAGGGTTTCGGGTTAGGAGGGTGCCATCTTAACCTAAACCCCTAAACCCTAAACCTTAACCTATAAGAACTAAATCCTAAACCCTAACTAGCATAAGAGTTAGTGTGTCCCCTGGGCCCACGACCTCGTGCTGTCTACTTTATTGCTCAACCAACCACTGTCCTTGGGGCAACGAACCAATGTCCTTGGGGCTTTATACGTGCAATTGCAATGTACTAAAGTTTGAGCTCTTGTAACATGACCTGTACATGGTTGGTGCACTCCTTAAGTTGGCATTGCCATCCTCTGTTTGTGTAGGGACCAGCTGAACAAGCAGCAGCAGCAGCACCAGCAGCAGCAGCAGTAGCACCAGCAGCTGAACAAGCACAACAAGCAGCAGCAGCAGCAGCAGGTTCTGCAGGTGATGGCCAGGGTAGCAAATCACCAAAGCTCACAGCATCACAACTAGCAGCAGCTGCTGGCATAGATACTGTGGATCATGATTCATTAGCTGCTGCTGTTGATGCTGGTGGCAAGGAGGCTGACCTTGCTGCTGCTGTTCAAGCTGCCCTTCCTGGAGCTGATGGCAAGGGATCAGTAGCACAGTATTGCGTGACCAAGGGCACACCCATCATCACATGCGGGACAGCAGCAGCAGGGATCCTGGTCCCTGGGAAAGGGGCTCTGTGGAATGTGGCTATGTATGATGAGGAGGGTGAGGTCTGGCAGGTACTGTCAACTAAGAAGTTTGAAGAGGTGGGGGGCAAAGCGGCGCAGAAGTACTGGAAGAGGAGCTGCAAGGTCAGAGTTATGAAGGTTCTTATGAAGGCAGGGGAATGGCTGGAGACGAAGCGTATTCAGTAGTGATAGCTCACCCACTCCTCTAAGCCAGGAGAAGCTTGCCAGACCATGTCTATATGAGTCACTCTCAGCTTCCTTCTGTGTATATGTATATGTTATGGTCTTGTAAGCGGGTCTCTGTGGGATCTGGGGCTCGCTTCAGCAAGTAAGAAGTATTAGGGGCCAGATGTAATCGATCTCTATGCATGGCAGCTTTATCTGGTTTCGGTTGAATGAGTCGCAAAGGGGTATAGACCCACATTTCCAGGGGAAAAACAGGGAGATGAAATCACATGGGCGCCTTACGGTACTAATTGCATGTCATGGCATGCGATGTAGCCGGCTATCATTGTTCCATCATTGTTTTTTGCAGCAAATGTGGGGCCAGGAATGCATTTGTTGTATGGCACATTTTCTGTGGATTGAATGGATCTGTGGCGCAGGTGATGCTCCTGTCCTTGTGTTCCGAGTTATGGCAATGCTTTGCAGAGGTGCCGCTTGTGTGTGAATCTTACATTGGCAGACCCATCGGCACGCGTGCGGTGCCACAGCTTGTATGCCACAGCTTGTAGTCTAAGCTCAGGTGGCATGGCAAAGGTTGCATGCAGCACATCACTATTCTGTGGTTTCTCTCTGATGATGAACTGGTTGAAGTTCCCTGGATGGATGCATGGTTGGATAGATCTTTTGGTTGGTGGTCTGGAATCCAATGTGTTAACTCCATCCGATGGTCTATTTGGTCATTGCGACGTAGCAGCCCTCTGCAGTTGAAAAGGACGAATAAATGCAAGAGCTGCTGCCACACCTTATATGTTTGTTTGTCTTGTTTCATTCCAGATTTGGTGGAAGTCCCATAGTCCACTACTTCATCTTTTACTTCTTGAG
The DNA here is from genome assembly GCA_963556185.1 of Pseudopediastrum boryanum. NCBI lineage: Eukaryota > Viridiplantae > Chlorophyta > Chlorophyceae > Sphaeropleales > Hydrodictyaceae > Pseudopediastrum > Pseudopediastrum boryanum. Next base: position 1,355,664 of record OY744503.1, on the reverse strand, counting down.
AGAGCATCTATATTATATTAGGTAAGGGTCCACTCCCTTAACATATGCAAGAAGGGATTTCCCCCCTTCTCTGCGTAGCCCTCCCTCCCTTCCTCCCTCCCTCCTTCCCTCCCTCTCGAGAGCAGTGTTTGGTAAACATCCTCACATGAACCGAATGTTTGCTCTTGTTCTCTATAAGGGTAGTGTGGTGATGCTTCCCAGCTAGCGCTGAGTACTTTGGGGATGGCGGCATGAGGGGTATGGTCAAGGGCCCACATGCATGTTGGTGGACCCGCATATTTGATACATCAAACATGCATGCTTGGGCTGCTGGTGACACATTGCCAGTGAGCGGTTCAAAATCTCTGCACGGGGGCTTATGAGAAAGAGGAAGAGGGAAGGGGGGAAATTTATTACATGGGTTAAGGGAGTGGGCCCTTGCCTAATACATAAAGGGGATTATGCATACTGTCACTTCTGATTCCAAGACAGGAGTTTGAGCACTGGTTGGGTGCACGCCGCAGGTGGTACCCCACTGCAAAGCTGTGTCATGAATCCTTTCATCCAAACTTTCTTTTGTTAAGGAAGACCACCACACAGCCCTCCAGGCCGTGCAGCACCCAAGCATGACTCCAGGCTTCCTTTCAGTGGGGTGTGGGTGAGAAATGAGCGAGATAGAGAGACTTGCTTTCTTTCTATTGTGATATTGTCAGCACTTGTCTCTGTCAGCGGACAAATGATCAGGGAGCTTTTTCCATGTTGTTCTTTTGCTGGGAATTGGGCTGTATTTGGATGGCCAGTTTGGTGAGGCTACCACGGTTGGCCAGAGTTGGCAGATAGAGTTATGGACCATCCTTGACCAGCAGTACCCTAGGCACTGCGGTACAAACCTAGTCACTGTATGCAGCGTGATGCGTGCATGGTTCCCTTGCACATGGGAGTGATCCATTGGGATGTAATTGCATCTGCTGCTAAAAGGTGGTATGGATCATCACTCACCGATGCTACTTAACGGGTTTGAGCGCATCTTGATCCAGAGTGACAAGTGCGTTGTGCAGCCCATCCTGTATTGCGGCTGAGGCACAGCATATCGCTTGAAAGCGGTGTCATCAAACTATCTCACTGGTTAAACTTTGCTTAGTCGACCAGTCGTAGGTCACACTGAGCGCACGACACAATCGTGCAGGCATACTCCTTCACGTCTGAAATACGGCATCTCTAAGGAGAGACTAAAAGTCCAGTTTGAGAACTGCCTCATGCAACGTGAACCACCAAGCTATTTGCGTCACAGCCTGAGGATGCGGGGCTATGGCATATCATGAAATGTGGCAATAAAGTGTTTCCGTTGTCCTGCACAGCGCATTGGTTGAAAAGGGTCAGGTGTACGTGATGTACTGCTCGTTGTCACTTACTCTGGTACCCCGCTATCAACGCTTCTAAGAACAGTAATATAGGATCCCCTCTACATTTATTAAAAAGCAACAAGGTGTCTATCTGGTGCATTCCAGCTAGACTTCAGTAGAGACACGTCCCAGACGATGCCCTCGCAGACGATCGTTTTTGAAGGGCACAAGCTGTAGGACCTCTCCAGACCTTGATTTTAGGGACCGTTACTAATTTACAATGACCTGTAAAGCCTAGCTGTGCATCTTTCTGCTTAGGGTATGTGCTTGACCCCTGTCAGACCGCGAGGTTCTTATGCACCATCCCGCTCTTCTCTGTGTTCCATACCATGATTGATCCATCAACTGTTTCGACATGACATACACTGCATGGGACCGTCGTAAGTATCTCGGTGTCATGTTCGCAGGCGCCTCAGCCAGCAGCTCGGCCTGGATCAGCATGCCGAGGAGCAGGAGCCGCAGCAGGTCGCGCGACCGTTATGGCACCAGGCGAGACCGCAGTAGAAGCAGAGATCGTGACCGCAAGAGATCAGGACGCAGCAGGAGCAGAAGCAGGGATAGAGATAGACGCAGCAGGCGGGCTGATAGCAGGGACAGAAGACATCGCAGCAGAAGCAGAGACAGACGAGAGCGGAGCAGAAGCAGAGACAGACGGAATCGCAGCAGGAGCAGGGACAGAGAAGGAGGATCAAGGCGGAACCGGAGCAGAGAGCCCAGGAGGGGCAGTAGAAGTCCTCGGGGGGAGAGGCAGCAAGGGGAGCAGCAGGGGCCCAAACAGAGCAGGTGGGCTTTTGATCGGTGCTTTATCTGGGATCAAAAGAGATCCCAGGGTCTCATCCATGTCGCGTATAGTATTGGTGCACAGGAAACGGGATGCCAACTTCGTTAGATGCAATTACTTCCTTCCCTCGGTTCGTGACTGGTTGACAAGTAGGCATAAATATTACTGGGTGTGATCCTAGCCAGGCTTCATGTGCATTTACACAAGCATAAGCACTGGCTCTCAGGGCAAAATCTAGGTCGGGGTGGTGGTGGCAACTTGCTTGTTCACTGCATCCTTCAGCTCTTTCGTTCCAGTGCTGCATGACAATACCATGCACTTCTTGTTTGCACTCCCCGCTGCTTTGATCATCTGTACCGTGGAGGTTCTGGGTCCTTTTGACCTACCTGCTGGACCTCGTGTCTATGCATATGTTGTCATTCATCGGGTTGCATGCCGAAGACAACCCGTTGGAGTCCTAGAGGTGCGGGGCGTATGGCACTTTTGTTAAACAATGCTGTATCAAACACCACTGCTGCTTGTTCCTATCTTGTCCTGCCTAGGAGTCCTAGAGGTCAAAGTACCCCTCCCCGGAACGGTCCAGCTGCTGCTGCTCCACCAGCTGCAGCAGCAGAAGTGTCAGATGCCGAAGCAAAGAGGAGGAGGCTGGAGGCATGGAAGGCTCTACAGCAGCAGAAGCAACAGCAGGCAGCACCAGCACCCCCGGAGCCAGCACAGCAAGGTGAGCAGCAGAGCATGTTATACTCTGAACCCTGCATCATATTTGATGTATTGTTTTTTAGGGTTGCTTTGGATTTTGCCTGAACCCGCGCCCCCGAAGCCAGCACAGGAAGGTGAGCAGGAAAGCATTATGTACCCTAAACCCTGCATTATAGATATTATACATTTTGGGGTTATTTGGGTTTGCCTGAACCTGCGTCCCCGGAAACAGCACAGCAAGGTGGACAGGAAAGCATAATGTAGCCTAAACCCTGCATTTTAGATGATATACTGTTTTGGGGGTTGTGCTGATTATTGCTTGAACCCGCGTCCCAGGAGCCAGCACAGGAAGGTGAGCAGGAGCATAGTGTACCCTAAACCCTGCATTATTGATAATATACATGTTGGGGGTTGTGTTGTTTACTGCTTGAAATGGCAACCCAGGAGCCGGCACAGGAAGGTGAGCATGAGCATCAGATAACCTGCACCCTGAATCTAGGGTTTGGGGCCCTAAACCCTAAACCTTACATCAGGACACATATCTTTCAGTATGCCAGCTAGGTGTGGGTACCATGGGAGGACGGGACAGGACGGTTTTTTTTTTTTTTAATTTTTTTGTTCTTTTGGGGGGGGGGGCTATAGAAGCTACTATAGCCTGTGTTTGGCAATTGCCATAGCTGCCTTCGCTTTTCTTGGTCGTTGTTTTTGACTGAATTTAGCTTGTTTTGGACGGTTTATGATTTTATTTGAATGATTGATTGGTTGAATGCAATTCCTGGTGTAGGTGCTGCTGCTGGTCCAACCAAGGTCTGGGTACCATGGGAAGACGAAGGCACCGCAGCAACTACTACAACAGAGCCAGCAGCAGCAGCAGCAGGAGCAGCAGCAGCCGGGGAACAAGAGCAAGCCAAAGTTTGGGCTCCATGGGACGACCCAGAGATCTTAGCTGAAGCTGCCACCTCCAACCCAACACCAATACCAGCAGCAGCAGCAGCAGCAGGAGGAGGAGCGAAGGGGAAAGATATCAGATCCACTCGAGGTTCAAATGCTTTTGGGATAGATGATGAGGAGGACGATGGGGAGGAGGAGAGGGAGGGTGGTGGTGGTGGTGGTGTGAAACAGCAGCAGCAGGGTGGTGGTGGTGGTGGTGGTGGTGGTGGTGTGGGGTTTATGCCAGCAGCAGTAGCAGCGAGGAAGGCGAGAGCAGCAGCAGAAGATATGCAGGAGATGCTGAGGGCGGCGGCTGGACTGGAAGAGGTGGACCCGTTAGATGCTTTCATGTCAGAAGAGGTAGGGGGGGGGGGGTGGAGGTGGAAGAAGTGGGAGGGGGAGATAACTTGGTTTTTAGCACAAGAGAGGGGAGGCTAGGTATGAATTTTCACAAGGAATTGGCAGGGCTGTCTGTGGGAGGCAGGGGTGGGGTTTGGGGGTGTTGCCGTTTGTGTGTGTGTGGGGGGGGGGGCAGGGCAGGAAGAGGTGGACCCATTAGATGCCTTCATGTCAGAAGAGGTAGGGAGGGGTGGAGGTGGAAGGAAGTGGGACGGGTGCATGTTGTGTGGTTTGTTGTTAAAGAGGGGGAGGGGGCCTAAAGAAGGGAGTAGGTGTCAATCTTGGTACATGATCAAACGGAGGTTTGCAGGGCTTTGTTTGGGAGGCCGGGGGGGTGGGGATTGGTGGCAGCAGCAGGACTGGAAGAGATGGACCCATTAGGTGCTTTCATGTCAGAAGAGGTAGGGAGGGAACGGGGGGGGGGGGGCTAGTGTGCATTGCATTGGGGCGGTGGGAAGAAGCATTCTGTATATTGTCACCTGGCTGTCTTTTACAACAGCTTGATGTGCAGGACGTTCTTCGCACTTTTGATAGGGAGGGGTGGAGGAGGAAGGAAGTGGTAGCGGCAGGTATGGCATGCTTTATCTTGCGAGACAGGAGGAAGGGGCCTAAGAAGGGAGTAAATTGCCAGTCTCGGTAAATGATCACACGAAAACTTCTGGGGT